>BMAO01016610.1:0-19007 GCA_019973975.1 Trichonephila clavata
TTTCGAGCTTCGTCGATTCGACCTTTGTTTGAGTGCTACACAATTTGATTACTCCCTCCCCGCTTCCTGTTTTGCTATAATACGTGTTCAAATGTGTCGCGCGGAATCAAAGATTAGTTATAATAGCTTATTTTGTGTTATTTATTTCTTATCTATGGAGTGTGTGTTTGTTATTACATGGTTTAATTGTTACATCATGTTTCTTATATGTACTGTTACGAATTTTGTAAAATAGTGTACGTAACCTATGTTTGGATGCGCAACGCATTTATATTACTCTTGGATATGTTTATTTATGTCAAAATTGTAATATTCACAAGCAATGTGGTCCCTTAGAGAAAATGGTGATTCAATAGCAATTTTGCAAAACCTTGGCGACCGTTGGCGACCAATTTGGCGACCATGTTGGTGAGTACGGAACCTGCTGGATTCTTCTAGAAATTAGTGGAGAAATCTACTAATTTCACGATCTACGACGCAAGCGGATTTTTCTCGAAGTTTCCGCCGGGTCTATAAATAGAGCGATCTCGCCGAAACTAGTCAGTCTTGTATTTCAACCAGAGAGTAGTGAGCATTGTTTTGATTAGGGATTAGTAAACTTGCCTTGACCATGATTAGCTCGGCTGTGCTTATGAACAGTCTTTTACATACTAATAATTGTATCTGAGTGCTGTTGAAGGTGTGAAAACCTTCTGAGATTTATTGTGTGAATAGTTCTGCTGCCTCCTGTATTTCAAGGATTGTTTTTGCGACAATAAATTTACATCGCTCTTAGAGAACTGTCTTGTACTTAGTGACTGAATTGCATAAAATCCTCGAACTCCGATAAACGTAACAGTATTATTATATCTACGCAAATTTGAGACACGGCAATGTAATCCAAACGAAGCAGAACTGGGTCTAGAAAAGAAATCCTTATAAATAAAGGTCAAATGACAGTGTTGGTGATTTGACAGAAAGTCTCATTTTAATTGATAAAGGGTTTCAAATTTTAGAAAATTTAGACTCCAATGATGAGCGTGTTTTTTCAATAAAAAAAAACAATAAAAAATAACTTAACATGCTGCTAGAGAATCTTGCGAGAGAAAAGAAAAATGTTTGAGCCGGTAGACTACTTTGTTGCAATTTATGTGAAACCTTCTGGATCAAAATATCTTCGGTTTGCGCGATTTGTGTAATGTAAGATTTTATTAAACACTTTTTTTTCTAAATTATTATTTTCTTTCGTCTTCGGCCCAAACTAATCCACAAAATCACAAAAAGAAATATCTTTGGTTAAAAAGAAGGATAGAAAGGGAAAAGATAATGAAATCCGTACAGATACAGAAGTCTGAAGTTTGCTTTTTAAAATTTATTAAAAGACTAGCCCTTAACCCTCCACTTCGCTGGGTATTTCATGGCATTGTATGACAACATATATTTTTTTTTAAAATTCTTTATTTCTAAGATCTAATATTAAGTTTTTAGTTAGATTAAAACACATTCTTATAGCTATTCTTACATTCCATTTCCCCAAAACCCGCTCTTGGAAGATCTCTGTATAAGAAACTAAAATACTTGAAAACTTAAAGTCTATAGGTCTAATAAATCAAAAAAGAAAAAATTTGTCTATAACATCCGTGCACCCACCCCTCTCTCATTGTAAATCAATTTCCACAAAACCCGTTCTCTCCGGATTTCTACTAAACAAAAGAATCATGATTATAAAATTTCAAAGTGGTATGTCTAATATTTCAAGAAATTTCGTGTTGAGCGAGTGAGTCGCCTTTCTCTATGTAAAGATAGATTACTTTTAAATAAAAAAAAATCGAATTATACAAAAATTTTGGTAAAGAAAAATGAATTAAAGGAAATATATTCAATTATAGCTACCATCTAAGAACTGTAGTTATGTGTATCGAATTTCATGGACAAATTCGTGCTTTGTTATCACATTTTTTAATGCATTATGATGGGAATTTGTGTCTGAAAGGTGCAAAGCATAGGTTGGGATCGATTCTTGAAAAGGAAAATAGTATACAATCCACTGAATATGTATGGTAGAGACTTACCCTCACACTTTTTGCCATCGGAATGCAACTCGAATCCAATTCTACATTCGCATTTGTATGCACCCAGAGTATTGGTGCATTCGTGCTCGCAACCATGATCTCCTTTGCATTCGTCCAGTTCTACGAGGGAAAAAAATACATTTATGTGAGTTAATAAATTGTTCTCTCATTGTAAATCTTTATCGTTTATTAAGTTTTAAAATGCAGGGAAACAAACAATATAAAAAAGTTAAGTCAATTCCTACTTAGGTTAACAAAGAAATTTTTTATTTTAGTTACTTTTTATTAAACAGTTACAATTAATATAAATATTTATATACATATGATAGAATCGCGATATAAAGTGATAAAACTAAAAGCGATTTTCCTTTCTATACATGGTGTTGGACTATTTTTTGTTTGTGTTTGTTACTATTCATTCATTCATTGAATTTAATTATTCTAATAAAATACAAATCACATTCGGAGGCATTAAGCCAACCCAGGAGGGATTCGAATCCTTTGTATTAGAAGTCCAACGCGCTATCCATTGCGCTGCAGGGACACAACGAACGGGCTTCCTTTCTATATATGCTGTTGGACTATTATTTCTGTTTGTTATTATTTATTCATTTTTAATTTAATTAAAGAATTAATATTTAAAAAAACTGTATTAATATCAAGTGTCATCCACTACAAGTTTACAAGTTTAAAAAAATGTATTTGAACTTGAATGGATGAATAGAAAGTATTTTATTAACGATTGAAAATTTGAAAAAGATTATATATATATATATATATAGTATAATAAATTGAAATAAAATAATAAGACAAAATTATACAACCAACAAAGCTAAAAGATAGAAACCAGATACTAAAAAACATAACTAAAAAATAAATGGTGGAAATAAATATTGCACTGGATTTGAATAAAAGTATGGATAACAGGAAACAGAGTTAGAACTTTAAAATTGAAGAAATCAAAAGAGTCAATGGACTGAAATGGAGACGTATGATGATTTCTAAAGCTGTTGCTGAATTAGGACCAGCAAAATTAGGGTTTGGCATACTTTATGGATCCACCTTCAGCGTATAGCAGAAATTTTCCACATAATAGAAAAAACAGTAATGTTGAAAAGTTAGGCCTAAAACTAACACACGTGTATTTTGCACCAGACAGTAAAATAAAATTGAAATATGGAAAGAAAGGTTTCCTCCAAATGGATATAAAAAATAATTTTTTTAAGGAAAAACCAACCAAAAACTTTATATATATATATATATAGTAGAACTAATAGTAGAAATTGAAAAACATTTCAAAAACGATAAGTTTTTTAAAAACTATAAATTTTTTATTTGTACTCATGATTTTTATTGTGATTTATAACAACCTTTTAAAATCTAAGTAGAACGCAAGCTAGAAACATTTGCTCACATAGAACAATGCTCCTACACATTTTTAATCATATTTTGACTTCATAATCATAATTTTAAATAAAAATAATTTTAATAAATAATTTAATAATTAAATAATTTAATAAAAATAACTTCATAATCATATAAAAGTAATTTTATTTTAATTTTAAATTCAATCATGTCGAAATCAATTAACATTTTCCCATTAGAAATGCATTTTACATTTTGTTTCCCGTACTATAGCTCATACAAGCAGTTTTTTAACTTCAAATTTTTTATGCGAGAAAGAAATCTTTGGAACGTTAGTAAATTTTATGAAAGTGTGATACACGAGTGAGTATACAGGGTGTCCCTAAACTAAACATCGAGCGGGCACGAGTTGAAAGGGTATGGGTTATTCCAGTTCTGGGAACAACAAACAAAAATTTTCAAATCGTTTAATTCAGTGATGACTTGCATATATTTGATAATGTGACCCTCCATCACATCATTATGTACTGTGACTCCACACATTTAACAATTTTAGAGAGATTTTTTCAGTTAAGTTGAGACGAATCCATTCATGCTCTTCTCACTAATAATTCTCTTGGGGAAAAACGAGTCTTTAAAATTTATTCTATTGAAAACTTTCCTCCGAAGAAGATGTGATTATGTAAACTATGACTTGTACATAAAGTTTAAACTTACGAGTTTAGGGAGAGGGAGTTTAAAATTCTAACGGATAGCAGTGATTGATAAGCGTGAAGCTAGGCAAGAGAACTTGGTTAATATTTGATTAATATTACGATTGATGATTTAGTAGAGAGTTAAATTTGGATTAGAACGAATTGAAAAAGAAGGCGTATTGCCCAGTCGTAAGTAATCTAATGTACTGTCAATTCTCCTGGTATCTCGTCTACCCCGCGATTGTCCCACATATTTAATAATTGGTGCATTTCTTAGTTTGGGTTGTTGAATTTGTTTAGTAACTGAGAATAATTAATAAATAGAATTTGTATTGACTATAGCTAATCTTCCTTCCGACCCTCTCGCACTAAGGGATGACACGGGCAGTTCCTTAGAAAGTGATCTTACATAGTCGACAGTCGCAAGTCCAGCCCAACATATTGGTGGTGCAGTTGAAATTAAAGAAATTTGTTTGTGTAGCTTTATGAGTGAGTATTAACGTCGCACTGTTCAGCTACACGAGGGCTTTATGAGAAAATGATGTCTCTTAACTTTGACTCTCCTTAAAAGAAAACATAACATATCTAGGCAAGTTATTCTAAAAAAATGTGACCCAAAAAGTTCAAATACCACAATTGAGCAACTGCTGCTGTTCTATTAAAAATAATTATTGCCAATCTATTTCAAAATTCATTAATTAATTAAAAATTGTCTTGGGTAATGTGTTGTTTTTCTTTTTCTGGAGAGTCTAAGTTAGGCAACATCATTTTCTAAGAGCATCATTTCAATAAGTTAGGTAACATCACTCCAATACTAATAAATTACGTTAATTTTAACTAAACTAGCAAAGTGTTTTGCTTTATTTGTGACTGTGATTAATAGTATGGTCTTATAAGAAGACGTGAGTGAAAAAGTCCATGAAATTAGAAATTTGTAGTCACAGTACCTAATGTTGGGAAGGAGACTGTCAATTTTCTACATTTTCAGAAATATGCTAGTCATCACTTAACCACGTGATATGGAATTTTTCATCCCCCTACTCAGAAATGGCATGACTCCCATTTATTCCTGCCTTCTCCGTTTGACATTGAGTTTTGGAACACCCTCTATGTATTACAGCATGAATTTACCCAGAATGCTTCATAATATATAATGCAAACTTTAAGCAGTAATAAGACAAAAATCAACAATTCTTACTGAAGATTTTACGTGCGAAAGTGACACAGTGGGGGTAAAAACACATTAAAGAAAGCCTTAATTTTTAATTTACATCATGGCTTATATATGCTTCTTTTGAAGAATACTTACAACGATTATATATATATATACACAAAACTGAGTCTGCTAACTTCTGAAGATCTATCTCCATTTGCGTATATCCAATTAATTCTGATGAGAACTTCGCTGCTTGAATATCCCTTATTACTGCGCGCGTGCGAGAAATACCTAGCATCTTTGAAATTGCATGGTAAACACTTTGTCGACACTTCCAAGCATACATTAGCGTTGATAGATGCAATTGTGGATAATAATTTTAAATGTTGCTGAATAGAAGCACTTGCTGTAAGCGATGATGTAATTAAACAATGCACGCTTTCTATTAAATTTATTTTTTGTGTTCTTTTCTCAATATGTCACTTGTGTGAAAACATTTCTATATAAAAGTATTTAATCTAGGTATATCTAATATATGTATCTGGTTATATATTTAAGTTTGTACTGTTAGTTCAGAAATCTATATAATTTATAATTGTAACCTACATAATTTATATTTGTAACCTACAATATTTATATTAGTAACCTTTATATTTTATATTTGTTTGGAAAAAGTAACACCTCCACTATATAATAGAAAAATAATTTACATTGAACACACACATATAGATTTGACATGTGAATTAAAAAAAACCCCACTTCTTTAGGAAATTATAATTGTACGGGGAATATCACTATTTAAACTATAAGGGAGTGAGAATGAGTGTTTTTTACCAACACACTGTTAAGCAACGTAAAGGCTATTGGGGACTTCACCTCGTAATTTCGAACCATTGTCAAGTGACTGCCATGTTACCTGAACTGGCACCGCCCTCTCCGAGCTACCCCACCACACCAAGTGAAGGATTTTGAACCTCTACCGTTTATATCACCCATCGGACTCGAGCATCAGCCCTCTATACGGCGGGTCTTCTATGGCACTAGGACTTGAAATCATGACACGTCGGTGATGAGTCCGGGACCATGGCCACTAGGCTACCAGAGCCAGATTTGAAGTACAAGACTCTTTAGCATATTTTTAAGAAATTCCTTCATCTTCGAACAAGGTTAAGGATAAATTAGAATGATTGTTGCGATCATTGATGTAATTATAATTAGCACAGCAGAGCAGTGGAACACTGTTATCAGTGGAATTTTTCATATCAGTTCTTCAGGTGGTTATTATTATTATTATTATTATTATTTTACTGTTACTTTTTGTAAATACATTTTTTCTTATCGTCATACCTCATGATAAAAGCTTATATATTTCCCCCAAGAGGTACCTGAGGGCATATTGTCGTTTGATATATTGCGGCACTTGATCACGTTTTATATATAGTCAATTAAACTCAAACTTAGTATTAAGACATAAAATGTAGAGTCCATTGATTTATGTTACTTCATTATCTCAAAAGGAATTTAATTGCTAAAAGTGGAAGTACAACGGGTCTATCTGCGAATCTGTCACTAATCCTCTAGGGGTAAATTTATTTCTTTTTAACTGTTGTTCTATTGAAAACCTTCTCTTAAAGAAGAAGACTCGAGTTATCAAATGAATGGTTCTATTTAAGCATTGACTTTTAGATACGAGAAGCTAGTAGAGAGTAGTTGGGAGCTAGTCGAGAGTTATTCAACGAGTAATTTCCGGATGACTGAATATTGCTAATTGATGATTAAGTCATAAGATAGAGATTAATAATAACGATCGGAAGTCGCACAACTAATAACAGAGGTATGGTAAATTAAACCGTAGACGCCCAAAGAGTTCTAAGAGTAAATGAATTAGATTATACTCAAATATTATGTATCCTTATACCCAGGTGATTACTCTTATACTTAGTAATAGTGTGCATTTTCTACCCTGTGAGTTGTTTCAGTTTAAGTAAAAGACATCATAAAAAAAATTGAACTGATTCTGGCTGATCTTTTCTCGAAACCCCAAACACTAATAACATCTGCACGAGCCGAGTTACTTCAGAAGGTAGTCACAAAGTAGCTGAAAAACTAGGGACGCTCGAAAGATCGGTCTAGTTTTCGACACACAAATTTTATTGTACTTATGGCACTACTTTCTGGTAAAATTCATTTTCCGATGCTGCTCCTCATAACGAAAATATGCTAGATTTATTTCAGATTTTCACTCTTCTTTGATCCATTAAATTGTATTAAATCTCCCTTTTCTGAAATCAGTCAGTTAAATTAATCTTTTAGTGTGACAAATAATCAATAGATATAATTAAAGGAAATAATTTAAGCCTTGGAACAGCGGAGATTACGGTTCTAGAGGAAATTCAACGAATGGTTTTAGTGCAAGAGCTATTTCGGTCTATACTGCAAAGTTCTATGATGTTAGAGAAATGTTAACACTTTCATATGGTATTGAATGTTTAAATTAATTGTTGCATGATGGGATGCTTGTAATTTACTATGTGTTTGCGTTACTAAATGCACTTAAATTCACCATTCAACGTAAAATATTATATGTTACATTTCAAATAGACTAAATTAATTCATATTTCACAAACTTATTGCTGTAAGTGTGATGATGTCACGGAAAATTAGCACGTATAATTTGTCTCGCTAAATATGAAAAGACTAAGAGAAACACTTTCACTACTAAGGGAACCATTTTTCCTTATTTTAAAAAAATAGCGATTGTCTCTATTTAACCTTATTTTTATTTTTAATTCTGAATATCCAAATGGAACTTATGCTGAAAGTAATTACGTTAACGTATACGCTTGGGAAAAACCCCCTATCGAATCGATTGGTGTCAATGGTAAAACATTTGTGGGCTGTATTCTTACTTATTTTAGTTTATTGTGCGTGAAACAATACATTATTGTGCTTACTCGCAGTTTTATGTTATTCAGCAAGCATATGATAAAATTCAGCTGTAGTTCCTATGAAAATTGTGCATGCACAATATTGGTACCATGTGCATTACTAAACACCTTAATGCACATAATAGCAATTCAAGACGTATTTGATCTTCGAAGGAGCAAGAAAGAATGCCTTAAGGTATCCGACTACCCTAAAATTGTGAATTTTGCCAAAAATTGCCAAATTTTTTTAGATTTTATTTTATGGGCCCAACTTATTAGCTTTATAATAATACCAAGTTTATCTTTTTCCGTTTACTAGAACAAAAACTGTAAGTGTTTTTAGTAAAAGCAGATGCCATTACTGTAAGCAAGATGTCATATATATGATTTTGAGATATATTCTTCGAAGTGTGTGTATGGAATGGGGTTTCCACGAAAAAACACTTTCTAGTTCTAGAGGTTCCACGAAAGCACCTTCAAGTTTCTAGGGGTTTTCATGAGTTTGAAAAAGTTTGAAGACCACTGCCTTAAGTGATCCCAGGGTATTTCGAAGCGCTAAAAGTAAGGTGTAGATTTTTTTAGACCTCCAGATATCGCATACAGCCATTAGAAGGAAAAGACTGGAATAATTACGTGAAAATTTATTCTACAAGATGGCGTAAGGACTACATCAGTCAAATAAAACTAAACTGTATTGGCAATGCAGGATTGTGGAATGCCGCAACATCTCCATAAAATCCATACGTAGCCCTATTGGATTTTCATTTTTTTTTAACCTTTCAAGAAATGCTTGTCAAGGAAATGCTTCGCTTATAAGGAGGAATTACAAGACACCATTTTGGACTACTTCATGCAGCACTGTAGAGAGATGTGTAAGCTATTGTCATGTTGAAGTGATTGATTGATAATGTTACTTAAATACCACTACGAAACAACATGAAGGCTATCTATGACGCACCTCGTAAACCAATGACAAGCTGGAATGAAAATCTCAATGTTTATGGAAATTATATTAAGAAATATTTAAAAGAGTATGTGGCTAGAGTATGCAGTTTTTCTAGAATGCATTAACTTTTTCGTGGGTCATTTATTTCTCTTTTGAATTTTTCGCAGTTTTTTTACGTTTTTTAACAATTAAACAATAGCATTTATGGAAATATATTTTATTTCACCGAATTTTATGTTTACATTTAAATTTTAGGGGGTGGGAAGAATATTTCTCAAGGAACCATTCACCGTCATAAAGAAAATTAAATTTAATGGTGGTTTTTTGCCATGAAAAGATAAGAAGCATCTTGCAAAGCCCAATGGGACATAACATTCTGCACACATGTAGAGGGTCCTCTCCTTGTCCCTTTCTGTTACATTTCCTATGTAGTCTATAGTGGGAAACGTAACTTTGGCAAAATATTTCCTACACTGACTAAGCACACATCATCCGGAACTACACAATTCCTTCTTTGGAAGCTAAAAGGACGTCCTATCCATTTTCTTGAAGAATATCGGTCTATTAACGGACGAACTAATGCTATATGGAATGTTAGTTGGTCTAAACATCTATTTCTTTTGTACACTTGCCACATTATGAAACTGTTTATGATGGCAAGGTCGTAAGAAAATAAAAGATACGATGCAGAACTTTTTCTTATTTGGTATCTTTCTTTACTTTGATAGAAGCGATCAACCCCTTCCATGACATCATTACATACAGTGACAGCTATTGGACAAAGTACTTTTTCTTTAGTACCACCTTTTTTTGTTTGATTTACAGATGTCATAATCACTGGATTATGTGCAGTAGCACAAAACTGAACCGTGCGAATTAGTCTTTCCATCATTATAATTGCAAGGTCAACATGTCATAATGGGTTTCACGCTTCGCACAGGTGTATTTTGTAAAACCATGTAGATGGGAAGTAATCTTCCCAAGACTCACGAAAGGTTTAAACATTTCTTCATTTAACGTTTCTTTAATCTTGACTTGTACTTTTATTGTACCTTTATTTATTACCCCTCGCAGAATTGACGAATTCTTTTGTTGAATTGTTGTTGTTACTTACTGCACTCACAATCGACAGTGTCAGATCGAGGCCCTCAGAATTCATCGTGGCAAGAGGACTACAATACATCTGTAGATTTGGCCTCAGCCTTGAACACTATGTAGATGACAGGATTTTTTGGCAATATTCTATCCCAATTTTGAGGGATCCCACTCCGGAAAACTGACCAAGGGTCTTCCACATCTCTTTCCTATCATCAACCAGTCGAGAGGACTTTCAAGGACTACATGCTTCACAGACACTATGCATTTATTAACATCCATGACTTCTCTGGGATTTGAAAGCAGGCCCTCAGTACGCTTACCACAATTCTGTCCCCGCGTTCTCTTATAATTAACATCATTACTCAGGCAGTCTTTGATTAAATCAAGTATTACCAGCTTGGGGTTTTGTAATTTTCCAGTAAATACAACTATATTTTTTTAAAATTCGAATTTAAAAGCAATGAGAAACAAAACACTTAGAGAACCTTTGATAAAGTCTGCCGCAAATCCTGCCTTTTGGACTGATCTGTCCGAGACAAACTTGACTGTCATCTTGTTGCCGGTAGATCGGATGTCGTCTGGGTTCTTGTAACCACAGAATCGACCCAGGAGAGGGCTCGTGCTTTCATGGCCATCCCGGATTTCCAGGTAATCATACACGCAATTGTCGTGGTTCTCGATCTGGAACGGAAATATAGAATATATATATATTATATTTAAAAATTTAAAACGCTATGACATACAATTTAGTAAAAATAGTATTATTGAGCTGTAACCGAAATAAAAAAATAAACATAAGAATTTGAAATCGAAATATATTGGCTCCAAAGTCCTTTAGATGAAGATAATATTTCCTGACTTAAATAAATTAAAATATTTTTTGCAGCACTTTATTTAGGTGAAAATTAGAATTCCTTCTTTTTTCTCACAGTAAAAATGTTAGCATAAATAAATAAATAAAATCTATTGCAATTTGTTTCAGTTGAATAACTGTGAATATTATTTCTTTTCAAACAATTTATCACTATTTTTTTTGAAATATTACAGAATAGTGATATTGATTTTGATCGAAAATGAATAAGAACAGAAAGTAAAACATGCATTTTCTTATAAATTAAGAGAATCATTTCATAAGATTCTGCACAACTTTTTAAAAAATTTATTATGTGTATTCAAAAAGGAATAATTTTTTTCTTTAAGTACTGCAAATTCATAATGTGTATTAAAAAGAGTAAATAGTTTTTAAATAAATTCTAATTCCTTACGTGTATTAAAAATAGAATTATATCAAAAAGATCTGCCAAAAATCGTCTGCTAATACGCTAGCATTATTTTATAAGACATAGGATGTGGTAAAAATTCTCTATCTCAAATAAGAACATAGACAGATCAATAATGATACTATTTTTTCACATAAAAAATGAAAGATGTTTTAGTAACATTTCTATCTTTAAAAGAATTTCTTCAAAAAGTCAAACTCTAATTTCCTAAAAACTTAGTAATTAAAAAATGCAACATTCTTTTTTTGGTTCTACAAGTATTTTTTGTATTGAAAAAGGAGTTATTTTATTTTTTCCTACACATCGATTATTCAAATATAGCATTTTAAATTTGGGAACGTAATTTTTTGAATATTTAAACCTTTCATTCATTATACTAATAATGTTATACACTTAACAACTCTATATTCCCACTATGAATAATAGTAATACTATTGTCTTATTAGATTTGAATAAAAACAATTTACCATTGAATAAAGGAATATTTGAGGAAAGAACAAAAAATGAAATAACATTAAAGTCAAAACTAGTATTACAAAAAATAACTCTAATTTGATATTCATATGAATGACTCTGAAAAATTTATTACACTCACTGAACACAATTATTTTTCGCATTTAAACGTACAAATGAAAGAACAAAAAGTTGCTCTCGCTAAAATTAATGATCATTTATTATTCAATAAATTATGTGTAAATGTCAGAGAATTTGAAGATTAATTGATGTTTTCACATAACTATGCATTTTTTTTAATAAGAAAAGTATTCATTAATCATACTGCCTTTATTAAAGTAGAAGTAAAACAGGAAAAAAAGAACGCAATTGTTCTTTAAAAAATTATTTAAAAATAATACATTAGCTTGACCTAAGCAAAGAGAAAGGAGAAAATATTCAGAAAAAAATTTTAGATAGTAGAATTTTAGTTTTTCATAAAATAAAACGATTTATTTGTGTATTTTGGTGTGGCGAACTCACCTCAAAAGACTGGAACTTCAGCGCCACCTGATGATTTTCGGGAACAGTAATCCTCCAGGTACATTCTTTGTTTGACCAGTAATCTTCAGGATAATTAGGACTATGTAGGATTCCTTTCTCTTGTACTATGTCACCTCCACAGATAGCTGCGAGCGAAATAAATTGATTATTAAACTAAATTCCGAAATAATAACTTTAATCCTTTCAGAGAGAAAAAAATCGTTTGGATTTTGAAACAATAAACACGTGTACGGAAATATAAAAATATTAAAACCGTAATTGTTTTATAAATAAAAATAAATAAATCACTATATTATCACTATTATGATCCAAAATGGAGGAATTGCAAAAGACCAAGAGATAGAAGTATAATTAATGGCTCTTTAATCAAAGTTTGCTTCTACACGAGAAATATCATTTCCATTAACTTCAGTTTGGTTTAAAAATACTGAATATATATATATATATTATATAATTCTACAAGATAATATTCGGGTAGAAATAGAACAGTTTTCGTCGATATTTATATAGTTATTAACAATCATGCACCATTCCTTCCTTAAAATCCTAAAAATTTTAAATGCGTTAAAATGCTGAAATAAATTATATAAGAGATTATATAAACTTTTAATTTATATAATTAATTTACTATTCACTATTTTTTAATACAGACTAAGAATATGCTTCCTTAAAAAGGGATTTTTTTAGTTGACTAAAACTTAAACAGATATTTTAATTTATAAACTATGTATGTGTGAATTATCAATCTATATTTTTAATAAAAAATATTTATAAATGATTAGTTTCTGAAAATAATTTTTTTATTCTCTCCAAATTTAAAAGCCTTAACATTCATAAATATTTAGACATTCATATAACGTTAGTATTATTTTGATACCAAAATAATACAGCTATAAGTAAAATATTAATTTTGCTGTGTGAATATATGATAATACTGAAAATGTAAAAGTTAATGAAAAAGTTGAATTAAAATTACAGAAAATAAAAACTTTAGGAATAATTTTGCAAATGATTTTTACGAATATATTATTAAGAGCACAGTGCGTAATCTTCTTTAAATAAAAGCCGAAGAAAAGGTCAAAAACAGGAGAAACAGATTCCTATGAAAACAGTCCATGTAATTAAAGTAGGAGCTACTCAATAAACAGTAGCAGAAAAAAAAACAAGATAAAATATTAAGTGTCAAAGGCATTTTATAAATATTCTAATCTATAACCTTTATTTTTTGATCGAAAAATATAATTATATGAGTTTAATGCCAAATATATTAAAATAATATGTAACATTTTCAGAAAGATGTTAGTAAGAGAAAAAGATGAAGTCAATTTAATATTCAATAAGTGTATACAATGGTGTACAAACACCTCTCTGAATCCCCTCCCCTTGTGTGCGCCATTGTGTGTATAAAATTCTAACTAAATCAACGTGATTGCAAAATAAAAGAAACAGGTATAAGAAAAATTACAAATATTTCCAGAATACTTTCAATCGCTTAAGATTTTACATTGTAAGTTTAAAAGGGATATTTTCCCTTTAACGTAATTAAAATTTCTACTTTAAAAATACGTTTTTTGAGCTAAGAAAGAAAACTTTTCTCCTTCCTATCAATTTTTTTGGAGAAAATGTCTTTAGCTTCTTCTTTTCATATCCTAGACATATCCTCATCAAAACAATATACAGGAATGTCTTTTCTTCGATAACTTGTTTCTTTTCCTGATCATTTTGAACGATTTAGTTATCATTTTTTTTGTTCACTTTGCATAGCACGCGATATCAGACTTATACCTCAGCTTTTTAGATAAAACAATGTATAAGGTTTTGTGTGAAAAATAATGATAAATGCAATTATGTCTCTACATTGAATTCAAAACTGATTTTAGATATGTACTTATTGTTCTATCATAGAATTTATATAAAATTTCAAATTTGTTGGGGGGGGGGGAATAGTTGAGTAAGATGTTCAAATATTAAGATTCTACAAAAAATCTTTCAAAATAAGAAAACAAAAATTATAAATGTAATTTTAAATCAAGCTCATTATATTTACCAATGTACGTTATTATTGTTGAAAAATATGTACTTTTTACAAAAAAGTTCCATCAAAAAGCTAATGTTGCCAAAAACGAAGCACATCAGCTGGTTGGTTGGAAGAACTTGATTGCATCTATCATGTGACTGTGCTATAATTTGAATTTATGAACTGATTAACTAGAAACACCTTACTGTATTTGTCATGTGACTATAACGTCACATGAATTAAGAACGGACAATTGCTTAGTTTCAATTTGAAAAATTAATCATGCCCCACGTTATTGTAGATCTTTGCATGCTTATATATTTGCTTTTTCTCCAAATATAATACCATACGTAGGATTTGCAATGGAACGAGAGGATAATGAAATAAACGAAAAAACTGCACCATTTTCTGCGTGCTGAATCATTTACTGAAGTATAAAAAAATCTAATTCATTATTTCTTTTTCCTCTAAAGATGCTAAAAAATAATTTGAATTAAAATGAAAAGACTATGTGACGAATTTTAAACCGCTTTTTAAAAGTTTATAGCAAACTACTTAAATTTTGGTTTTTTGTTCATTTTCCTCCTTATTTAAATTAAAATTAGAATAAAACAGCGAGTTAATCCACAGAATTTAAAATATTTACTTAATTATTATCGATTTAGTTTTAATACATAACGGTATTTAGGATTAATTTTTAACGTAAAATTCAATCATAAACGATAATTTCGCATTTTAATTAATATATATCCTAGAGAATCTATTTCGTACTAGAAGAGCCTAGGTCATTTAATTGTCCACCATTTTGTAGTCCGAGAACTTAACCGCTGTTATTAATTTGGTTCAATATTTGGATTAATACCACGGCTAGTTTACTGTAGAAGTGTAAACAATTATAGATACGTTTTGAGTTTATTAATTCTAATCATATGAATAGAACTTTGAGCAAGCACTTATAAATAAATGGCTTTTGTATAAATATTCAGCTAATATTGAGTTAGTTCAATAAGCTTCAGTAAATGAATAGTTATTTCGAAAATGCAACAGCAGGTTCGTGGAAATACAGGGATAGCTAAAATTGCAAAGCATTTGTAAGCCACTGGGAATAGCTAGTTTATTGCCTGGTTGTCCTTGCTAATTGAATAGGTAAAACAAAATAGATAAATTGTGTTCTGGGGAATGTGAAATTTGAAAGACGTAACTACAGAAACTTTATTCTTAACAATATAGTCAGACCCCAATTCAACGAATTCTTTTATTTCGAAAATTTTGTTTGCTAGTCCAGGGTTATTCGTTATATCGGGGTTCAGAACAAAATAGAAAATTTTGCAGTTACCTTTTAGAAATTCTATAACAAGCATCTACACAAGAGATATCCAGTTAGAAATTACACACTTTTTATTCAACAGCTAACAATACTATTAATGAATTATTACACACCAGTTATTGGAAATTTTAAAATGCTGGCTAAATAAAAATGTTGACAATCTTTTTTATTCCTGACTCGAAATGTACTTTTTCGATTTTATGCAGTGAAGAAATACTGTGTCATTTACATCCTCCTGTTGCATAAGGTATGTTCCCAGTTTCCAACACAATGTAAGGCATTAGCAAACTGAACAGTTTGATAGGAAATTCATTATCATTTCTCCATCAGAATCTCTATTCTCATTGGTTCGACAAACCAAATATTATTCAATTTCAATAGCACAGATAAGCAGTCCATCATCAAATGTAACATAATCGTTAAAATCTTAAAATATCCTTTGCATTATGGAGTTGGTCAAGATAAGGAAGATTTTCTGTCCTATTCAAAACTCCCGATAAGTCACACTCATGACTTAGATGCGCCTGTAATAATGGTCTGCACTCTTTACCGTCCAAATTTGCTGCTTACAAGAAAAGTTTTTCTTCCAAAAAAAGGATATATATTTGGAAAAAAAAATCAAAATTTTTCTAATAAAAACTAATAAAAAATTTCAACTGTTGAAATAATTCGTTGATTCAGGGTTTGTTATTCATTAAATATAGGGTTTTTGCCTTCATTTTAATCGGGGAAAACAAAAATGCGTTAAATCGAAAAATTCATTAAATAGTGTTCGGTGAATAGACTGTGTATATTTCTTCATATCCTCAGTTTAACAGGTCACCTAACTGAAGATGGAAAAAAATGGTTTTTTACTGATTTGAAATGAATAAATTTTATGCAATACGTTTAATATATATACACACATTAAATGAACTTTTTTAATTAATTTTGTTATTCTGTTTAATTTATATATATTTCTGCTTGTTTCTTTATTTATAAGCGTCATTTTTATGAGAGATACTAAAGACAAACAAAGCATTTGCGATTGCAATAATATTGAATACCAAGCATATAACCTTAATATAACTATTACAGAGTTAAAAAGCAATAATTAAAAAGTCTTTAAAATATACATCATTTAATTTTGTACACATATATTTGCAATTAAAATAACTTCGTCAAACAAATTCAACATCTAAATAAACATGTACTTTACTATTTTCTAAAATTGGTACAGTCAGTGTGTTGTTTTCTGTTCTGTTATTAATTTTATTAGTAGGCGTAATTATAAATATTTTAATCATTAATTAATTAATTTTTTGCTTAAATGATATCTTTCCTTTGTTTAAATTAATAAGGTCAGGAATTTGTTTTGCAAATAAGAAGTCTTGAAAATAAACCTTCAACCTGCTTGCACTTCAGTTTTCTGTCTCACCTGAAATTTCATATAAGGTGAATGTATGGATTTGAGAATAATCCAAGACGAAAAGAACAACCAGTCAACTGCGGCTCTCGTTCTCTTTTATTTTCCGCAATTCATTTACTACAAACTATGGTGCCAGATGCACCAGTATAAATAGTGGGAGAAATCTGCGTTTTACCGTTGCCATACCAATTAGACATTCAAAAATAATAAAATAAAGAACAATATGCAAATTCCAACAATGTATTTCTGACAAGTAAAGTATAAGCGGACCGTGTGCTATTGTGATCATGCCACTATTGAACATGCCACATCTGATTGCATAAAGTTCCTTTCTCCTATGGCATCGACTCTTGCCATAATATATCAATGCAGTGATCTGCTTATTCGAATTTTTTATTATTATTATGATTATTTTTAAGTGTTTTGCACGATTTAATGTTAGATTAATGCTTTGCTAAGGAATTTAATTTTTAATATTAATGTTTATGTTTCTCTACTTAATTGATCGTGATTTAATTTAATTATAATTCGCCTCAAAAGAATCTTTAAATACTCACAAAACACTAGTTTAACTGTACAAACTATTTCTATCAATTCTCTCTTGCAATTTTACTCATTGTAGTTCAAATTTCATGCTACTCTACCTAACCGGATGTTTTTAGATAATTAATTGCAACATTCACCCACCAGAAACCCATGATCACGAAAAGAACGCCCCATCAATTTCTCAGAGGATTCTTTTTCCCTTTTTGGAACAGACGAACCGCTTCGTCAACCCCGGACAAAGAATCCGTCCCGCTTCAATAAATTGCTCCCAACTTCTTTCTTCATGATTCTCGAAGATTCAGATTCCATTTTTTTCTCGTCGTCATCGATATCTGTTAGATCTCTGTACCAGAGGAGAGGAGAGGAGGATATATATATATTGCTTCTCCCGACACGACATTTCAAAGTGTGCCACTATCTTTTATCGTGATATATGGAGTAGGTTATTTGTTACAGTATCCACCTATTGCATAATTTCTCATTACAACTTAGGAAATAGTGATATTGAATTTGATTTATCAATGCTAACTACATACTTTTGTTGCTTATATTTTGGTGAAATCAAGAATGAAAAAAAGTATAAAGTTGTGAGTGAATTAGTATTTATCAAAACGTCACACTATAAAGCAACAGGAGGGCTATTGTGATGGACCTCGTTTTCAATTGGTGATGGACCTTGGTCAAGCTACGAGGATGACACCTGAGCTAGCAATTCCTCTCCTGGCTAACACACCACGACAACGAAAGGGCAATGTGCTACGAATAATAAAATATAGTCTAAAAAACACCCCCTTTTATAGTTTATCAAATTAAGTTGAAACTTAATTTTTAGTCGCCAAATCTGGAATTAGACGCAAATCTGGAATTACTCGCCAAATCTGGAAATGGGATCAGAAATTAGTCGCCAGATATATGGAATGGGATCTAAAAATGGGAAAGCGTCAATCCAGATGATCCTAATCAGGACAATGGAACGAAATTATCAAATTATTGTATTGTCATCGGTCCGCACACAAGTGAGCAAAATTTCGAATTAATATGATCTTTTAAAATGGATAAAATTGAGTTCAAAGATTCCGTTACAACAAGTGAAGCTTATAATAGCTATAAAAAGCTTAAAAAACGTAATATAAATGGTATTCTAAAAGTGTGCTTTGAAAAGTTGAAACTATTAAGGATTGATTGATTGTTTGAT
>BMAO01016611.1:0-66778 GCA_019973975.1 Trichonephila clavata
TTTATACATATACATACATTTCTATGGCATTTCCTTTGATTTAAAAAAAAAGAATACTGCTTTTTTTCCACAAATGCCATGTTCTCATTATTATAGGAAAATGGATCAGATTTTTTGCTATATGACATCTTGGTTTAATTTTGTTTCTGAAAATCTTGAAATACGTAAATCTATTTATACCATTTGTGATCCAAAAATGTTTGTAGAAAAAAGATGCAACTTGATAGGATTTTCTTATATTTCCCTTTAGATTTCTTTAAAATCTAGTGTTGACGGAATTTTATGTCTCATGGATTCAAGGTTTAACTTTGCTTCTGATAATATGTTCCTCATTTAGTTTTATGAAGATCATATACTTTAGACATATCATACTGTCCATATATGATATATTTATTTCAATTATCACTATAATTATGATTGTATTTTCTCAGTTGTTTGTTCTTTACGACAGAATAAAAATTATTTTTAATTCAATATTGCAAAAAAGTATTGTTTTAAAAAAATTAATTTTTTATCAGCATGGTTTATTATTTTCTCATTAGGATTATGGATTATTTTCATTGATTATTAGGACATGGATTATTTTCATTGTGGGTTTCTTTTTCAGCATAGGTTTGCTTTAGATAGGTTTTTTTTCTCGTTCTTACTAATTTAATTTTTTCACTATTGTATTACATCTAATACTCTATATTAATTGTTATATAGATGTTAGCATCTGTATTACATTTCCATTCCTCATGTAATATTTTAAGCTACAACGAATTTAATTTAAGGTTTATTTCATTGTAGGCCTATTTTATTTTAGATATGTTTTTTTATTTTTTAATAAATGTTATTTATCATAGTATTTTAGTGAAATGGTTCATCATAATTACTTTTTTTCTTTCGGTTTATCTATTTCAGGTTCTTTCACTCATAGTTTCCATAGCAGAAACATACTACTGTTATTACTTTTCTATTATAATTTTTAAATTTTCATTCTTTCATTTCTATTAGCCTTTTCAAATGTTGATTTCCTCTCCTGCATTCAAACTATATGCTTTTTGAAATAGTTTTTTACTGTGAGGCCAAATTGCAACTTTTAATTTTTGGATACACTGCCTTGCAATGTCTCTACCCTCTTTAAAAACATTATGTTTGATATAAAAACTTAATTTTATTTTAAAATTTAACCCATGCAAAGAACGGGTACTTCAGCTATAATTTTTTAATAATATTTCACTCATCAAGTATTCCATTTCAGTAATTTAAAAAATTCATTATTCAAAACTTTAGTTATCATTAAATAAAAGGAAATTTAAGTCAATTTTAAACTTTTTATTAATACACGTTTGGCAGCTATTTTTCAAATGTAATTTTCCTCCCATGTGCAAAAAAAAAAACGATTCATCGTGTTTTACAAAAATGAAATAACTTAAGTGTAATTCCTATTTTCTTGAAACAAAATCAGGTTCCATCTTTGATGTCTAAATATTTTTACATTCTCAGTTTCTACAAATACGGAATAGCTTATTACTTTTTGTTAAGTGCAGCCCACTCTTTTAAAATGTGTATTCCTCTTCCTTCCCTGGAATATTCTATTATTGAAAAATGTTGATCCTTTAATTCCACTCATAAAAGAGTGTTTAAATATTTAAGATGTCTTTTATTTCTCTATTGTATGTAGGTAATATATTGCTTACTGTTTTATATTATAAGAACTTCATTTCCAAATCAACTATAAATTAGCTAGGTTCTGAGGAATTGTAGCTGTCTTCCAGCTCAGATGTTGTCTTTGTACCTTGACCATCATTAAAAACTGAGATCCATCATCAGTAGTCCTTGTGTAGCCGTTTACTGCGTCTGATGCTGTAGAAATAATTAGTGGGGACTGATATTCTGAAAGTTTTATTGTTTCAGATAGTCCTAAACAAAAAAATTATTCTTGTGGGGAAAATTTGGACATTGGTAGATATTTTGAGGTAAAATACAGATTAATGTATTTCTTTATTTAGATAAAAATGGACAATTTTTTTACTATAACTTGTTATAAATTATTTGACAGATCAAATTCAAAATTAAAGCATCTAATCAACCAATCATTTATTTGTTTAAATGTTAAACTTCAAATCCTTAAACAAAGCATCAGGGCTAATTATAGCATGTATTTCCATAGTTTCAAAATTATTTTACCTAATTTAAAAATTGGGTAATTTCGATATTCAAAATATCTAAATTTTGTTCATAGTGTCAGTCCTGTAATCTTATATGCGTTTAAGATTATTGGTTTATCAAAACTTATTTTCATTCAAAATAACACTTTTTTTCACTTGATATATTGTGACGATCTATTAAGACCATAGAAAGGTATTTATATTTTTGCTTTTTATAACCCTAAATACTATCTTCTATATATCAGCAAATAAACATCAGCTGTAGATGAAAGTATACTTTTTTTATTTTCAAATCTTAGTCTAAAGACTGGAATATTTCATTGAGAAGCCCCACTCTTTTTTCTTTTTTTTTTGTTGATTGAAAAGATTTGTTATTTCCTATTGGTGGAAAGGGGTGGATTGTGATTAGGCTTTGCAGGGAAAATCCACCAGTCATTACTCATGTTGCTAGGTCATTTGAAATAGGATGAACGCTATGATTTGATAGAATGAAACCTATCATTTTCAGCCATTCGTAAAACTTAGATTGCTTGTTTTTTCAAATCATACTGTTAAAAATGTATTATGTTTTAGTTGTATTTTGTAACTCAATATATAGAAGAGAAAAATTTTGCAATTTATGAATATCCTTATTTTGTGTTATTCTTATCGATATCAATTAACTATAACTTTTAAGTCTTTCAAAATTTTGAAATCCCGAAAAATAACTATTACGCTACCGAGAGGGAAAAGACTGGGAAATCAGAAAATTTAGCATGAACATTTATATGAGATTTACAGGTTGTGGTTCCATGTTCAAAGATGGCATTCTTTTCTGCATAACAACTGGAACTGTACTCAATAAATGCAATATCGACTTGAAGAATAATTATTGTTTTCATATTATAATTGCAGAAAATGCATGAATTTTTCAGTTTTGTGCGCATATATAAAATGTGAATATTGTTGAATAATCAGTTACATATAAGCATATTTTAACTCTATTGTGTAATGTCTGTACGTAGCTAAGTGATCATGCTTGCGAACTCAAAATCGGCGTTTCTTTTGTTGAGTTGTGGATTTGATTTATGGTGCAGTGTTGAAAGCATAAGGTCTTAATTCAAAAACTTGCAGTGTAGAAAAGTTGATGGATAAAAAAATCTGTCAAGGTTCAAATTCTTCATCAAAGTGGCATGAAAATTTGGAGAATAAGATCTTAATTCAGATATTGTCATCATCACTTTACCGTGGCTCCAAATGAGGTCCGTCATTAAAAGACCTTGTGTTTTGTTAGAAATTTACTTTTAGATTGCATCTTATTAGTGTAATTAAAGATTAGAGCTTTAGCTATAATCTAAGTAAAAAGCTGCTAAAAACAAATGTTTATTAAATTAGAAAAAAAAATATCACTAACTTGGCAGTAATGTAAGAAAACATTGTACATTCTAAAATACAGATAGTAAATCTCTGTATAGAACAAACTTTTCTGATTGATCGCTTGGATCATATAATGCTTTAATAGGGTGAATCTTGCAGGAATGTAAATAAATTGAAGTTATAAAGGAAGCACTTTACATCAAGTGATTGCAATATTAATTAAATGCTGCAAGTCACAAGGACTTAAAATAATGTATGGAGGATCAAAAAAAAATAATTAAGATAGTATATTCTAATACTATTACTTTAGAATTTGATGTTAATAAACAATGAACAAATTCATAATTTTTTAAGTTTTGGGTGATATGAACATGTGAATATTTTATTTATAATGTATTACATGAATTCGCCAATGCTTTAAAATTTTATTTTGTCATGTATGTTTATAATTAAATTTATCTGCATTTTTGTAATACTTTTTAAGGTCAGAAGAATGGGAGAAAATTTCTGCTGGTGAAAGAGAAAGAATAGGCTTAACTTTTGAAGAAGATGGTGAATTTTGGTAATAACCAAAATGCTTTATATTTATTTTTCTTTTGTTCCTTTTTAAAATAGTTGATATATTTCATGTTAAATGCAAATTTTTTAGTAAATAGTGTTTGTTTTTGTATAAATTTGAGCATGCCTTTCTGCAATCATCTAATGAAAACTGAATTTGATTTTATTTTCTTTGTGGGTTTATTTTTTCACTATATAATGTATTCAGTACTACAATAATGAATGTTTCAATTTTTTAAAATTATTTCTTTTGTGGAGAAGGTATTTATTGTTATGAATGAAATGATGAATCAAGATTTTTTATGAGATTATTAATTTTTAGGAATCATGATAACTAATTGCCGGCAAATTCACAGTTTTAAAATAACGATGTAAAATAATCATTCAAGCTCAAGAAATTTTTTTGAAAATAAAATATTTTTTTATTGCTTTGATAACTTATACTAGAAAGTGACACATCAGAAAGATATTTGTTTTTATTAGCTGCCCAGATCTTGCAAAAATTTTAAAATATTATCTATTCTGCTGGTCACATTAAAATTGCAAAACTTTCAGGAGAAATGGTACAAAAATCAAATTTACTGGAAAGGAACATTCTGAAATATTCTAATGACTAGCATTTAAGTGCAGTCAAATGATGTAGTTGGGAGAAACAGATCTCAAACCCTGCAAAAGGGTAGTTATACAGCAGGTATCACATTTGGAATTCATGTTTGAGTATTGGTTGGTTGTGAAAGAAGATCGTCTTATGTGCTTTGTATAAGAAGAAATGGTTACCAGCCCGTGTGTCGTATTTCAATAGAGGTAAGATTGTGTGTGATTAAGAGTGCTCGCTATTTTTCCGCGATATTGTTACTTACATTGGTCGGGATCCGACTGTGATGCAAATATAGAGAATCAATGGGCTTAGGAGAATTGCACTGAATGTCTTGCAAAGTCATATAGCTACATCACGGACCTTGAGTAAGGCAGTCAACTTGTTGCAAGTATATATTTGGATAGTGCAATGGCGTTCGCAACAGAGTACAGTGTATACACAGCGACCATCATTGTGGTTTCCGCTGACCCTGCACCACAAGAGATGCATGGCAAGCAAGTCCTGTTTCTGCATGCAGAATCCTAAGGGATGTATTTGTGTCTGGAGGCACAGAGGAGAAAGCATGTGGCCTGCTTGTAATCATTATTGTTAAATGGGCTTTGCACTTGGTTTGATGGTAAGCGCAGATATTGAATACACTATACAAACATTTCATGCTCACTTCGTCAGTAATCTGAACTGTCAGAATTACAATTCTCATATCTAAAAACAGGTGGCGGCTTTTTATCTTCGGAAATGTCATCTTTTAACACAATGATGCAATTCCTTATGTTGGCCAGCAGGTTCTGATCTCTCCTATATTCAAAGCATTTTCTTATAGATTGCTGAGAGACTCAGCTGGCATCGCTCCAGCCACTATGATTTAAGAAGTGTTGCATACACTTGAAGCAACATGGAATGACTCATTTAGTCATCCAAACCCAGTTCGACTCGAGGGCCAAACAAGTTAGAGCCGTTTTAGCTGTCAGAGACGGCAGCTATGTTTACTAATAACTGACCATATATGTACCTCCAATTAGTAGAAAAATTTAATGTTTTAAATTTTTCTACTACTGTTTTACATTAAATTTTTCTACACAGTAGGAAGAAAACATTCTTTCTACTGTGCTGTAAGCATACAGTATTAAAATTTTGCTATTTGCTCTTTTTCCTGGTGTTACAATTTTAATGGCCAGCAGTGTATGTTTAAGATTGTTTATGAATAACTGTATTTTATATATGTGTATATTTATAGGATGACTTTTGATGATTTTTGCAAATATTTTACGGATTTGTCCATTTGTCGTTTGGTAAACACATCTTGGTTTAGTTTTAATAAAAAATGGAATGAGGGTATCTTTCAAGGCAAGTGGACTATGGGTTCAAAGAATTCAGAGACGGATCGTTCAGGTGGTTGTTATAACCATAAGGATACTTTTCTTCAAAATCCGCAGGTATATTAATTGCTATAATTTATTTTATTCTTGTTACAATTATTTATTTTTAGTAAATCATTTTCTTTTTAAACTGTTCATATGAGTGTGTGCGCAAGCCAGTGAATAAGACTTATTTTTCTTAGATGATTTCCGAAATATTTAAAGTTTGTTTTTTCATTTTACTTTCAATTCATTCATTATGGTAATTTTTATGTTATTGTTCTACTTATTTGAATTAAGTGTTTTTTCTTTGAACTCTTGTAGTATCGTTTTGATGTTGAAGCTGATGATGACACTGTAATGATATTTTTGATGCAGCGGGATCGAAGGGCCTTGCGATGTAAAGGAATCAGTCATCTTGTTATTGGATTTCATGTTATGAGGGTGAGGTGTATATTTTTATTGCTCTAGCTTTATTAGAGAAAGACTTCTTTCATTTAACCAATTATTCTAATAGCATCCCAGTTTTATCATTTTATACTAATACTTTCAAAAAAAATTTTATTTGCTTAAAATATTTATTTTATTGCATGTCATTACGCTGATATTAAACATCACTGTACACTAATTTCAAAAAATGAAAAAAACTTGGTTTTAACAAATATTCAATTAGGTTTTCCACTTAGTTATTATAATTTGTTCCTAATTTGAATTAATCATGCTTCTATTCATTAGGTTGAAACTAATCGTCGTTATCGCCTACATGATATAAAACCAAAAGCAGCTGGATCAGAGTATGCAATGTCTAGAAATGTTTTTTGTCGTAGCAATTTAAAAGCAGGTCGTTATGTTATTGTGCCTACAACTTTTGATCCTAATGAAGAAGGTGAATTTCTACTTAGAATTTTCACAAGTAAAGCAAATAATGGAAAGTAAGAAACTTATTCTTTTATTTTCCGATTTTCCTTTATTCTGTCAATTTATTGGTTCACAAAAAATTTGTGAGCATATTAAAATTATTAAGTTATTCCACTTTTAGTTAAATAAATTATAAAGGATATCATTTTATTACTTCTTAAATTGTATATATCATTGTATACAATAATCATTTAATCATTCAAAATAAGTTTATTTTTTATATCAATTTTTTTTGTTAAATAAAATAGTTTTGATCCCATCCTTTAAAATACAATGTTTTCCCCTTCTTTTATGGTGAAAATTACTGTGTTTTATGTTTCCAGGGAATTAGTGCATGATGTACCTACACAAAGTATGTGGCCTTGTGTATCATATCCTTGTCTTCTTACTAAAGTGTTTGTAAAGGGAGCCAATGGTCTAGAAAAACAAGATCGGTTTGGAAGTAATTTTATATTTTTTTAACATTTCATATGTTAATTTCTACCATAAATTTTAGAGCTTTGCGTTTTAAAACGGTACTTTCCGTTAGCCAGGCGCAAGCGAAAAATCTCCAAATAAAGTAGAATTCCTCCAAATTTCTTACAACCAGGTAAGAAAAATGTTCATTTGGGCCGCATGCTATATTCTCTGAATTCATTTGTTTTCCTTTCTTTCTTTCATCTTAATTTTTGTTTTTAAAAAATGATGAAAATTTGGGATTTAACCGGAACTGAAGAAGATGCAGTCTCTTTTTTTATAATTATTCTTTTTGGGTAAAACTGTTTTGGTTACAATTAATTAATATTTGTTTATAGTTGAGCGTTTTCGACTTTTATTCCATTGACTGTTTTATCATTTGCTTTGCTTGGCAACTTGGCTCGCGTTTGATTCACAATTGACGACATTTGTGCCCGGCTGACAGAAAAGTACCTTTAAAACTTATTGCTTTAAATACACTCATGTCCATAAATTAAGGATAATTCAGAATCACACAGAAATTGAACTCTAAAATAAAAATTTCACCTGTAGAATTATCACACACATCTTGAAGAAGAATATGCAAATTACAGGAAACCACCAGATGGCGCGAATAGTACGTCACAATGACGAGAGTGTAAGAGAGGGGTATATAAGGAATGGTGGCAAAAAAGTAAAATTGTTCACGAGCGCTTTAAAAGCCTTTCAGTGCAATAACCGCATAGTTATGGCACAAAGGAAGCATTTGGATGATTTTTTACGTGGTAGAATTATCGGACGACTGGAATGTGGACGTACCCAGCTGAAATTATCCGAGGAACTTGGAATCGCCCAGAGTGTCCTCTCCAGGCTTTGGCAACGATTCCAAGATGATAATGTGAGCAGATGTTACAGCACAGGTCGCCCTGAGTTACAACGCCGAATGAGGACCGGTATTTGGCAGTTACTGCCAAAAGAAACAGACGGAGCACAGCATCAGACCTATCTCGTCAGCTCTCTTCAGCTACCGGTAGGACAGTTTCAAGGCAGACCGTGTACAGACGCTTAGGGCACATTGGTCTATATGCTCGTAGGCCTGTCAGATGTGTTCCCCTTACCGCAACTCACTGTCGCCTGCGATTAACCTGGAGTAGAGAGCATGCATTGTGGACACCATAACAGTGGTCTTGTGTGATGTTTTCTGACGAGTCCAGGTTTAGTTTGCAGTCTGATTCTCGCCGGACTTTCATATGGAGAGCGCCAGGTACCCGTTACCACCAAGAGAACACCATTGAACGACACCGTTACGGTGGTGCAGGATGGCTCGTTTGGGGAGGAATTATTCTTGGTTCCAGAACTGACCTGCATGTTCTGAGTGTAACGATGACAGGCCACATCTATCGGGATGTCATTCTGGAATAACATGTACATTTGTTTCGGGATGCCATGGGTGCTGAATTTCTGTTTATGGATGACAACGCCCGTCCTCACCGTGCAAACATTGTAGACGAATGCCTTCAATCAGAGGATATCACCCGTATGGATTGGCCAGCATACTCACCGGACTTGAATCCAATAGAGCATGTGTGGGATATGCTTGGCCGACGAATTGCAGCCCGTCAACCCTCTCCCACCTGTCTACCGGAACTTCGGAGGGTATTGCTTGATGAGTGGTCTAATATTCCCCAAGATCAGATTGATAATTTGATACTCAGCATGCGTAGGCATTGTAAGGCCTGTATTGCATCGTCCGGGAGATATACTCGGTATTAACCATCATACTAACCATGTTATACTGTTTTTTGTAAATAGGTTCTTTTTTGAAATTTGCTCCAGGGAGTAAAAATCGCAATTTTTATTTAATTATGTCAAACATTTAGCATCTTTTTTGCTCTTTACTTTTTGTTTAATAAATAGACTTTACAAATAAGTCACATTTGTTTTGCTTCTCTGTCTCTTTCTTTGCCTGAACTTCATTATCCTTAATTTATGGACATGAGTGTATAATATTCCAAAATATTTACTTTTAAAAATGACTTTGCAATTTTATTTGTTGTTGTGTATATACAAGTCCTATCTATGTGTTGGAATAAATAATTTGTTTTTCCTACCATTTATTATCTTGCTCTGTTTAGAATTTTTAGCATTGGTTTTCATAAGATAAAGTAAAATATCATTTATCCAAGTGTTTCACTTATTTCTCTCTGTTATCGAAGGTAATGACCCCTGTTTTTAAAGGATTAGTATTTCTTCATTTATAAGGATCTAATTTGAAATGAAGCAACAAAAAAATAAGAATGTGAAGTAATATGAAAGTTAAAATAATGTGAAGCGTTATCATACAGAGCTTTCTTTTAGAATTAATTGTATGATGTATTTAAAAATGTCATATTTCAAGAGAAAATAATTAGCATTTTAACTTTATTATTTTTTTTAGTGTTTCAAACATTTTTAAACAATAAATGCATTTTTAATTTGTATACTTAACTTTTATCTTGATCTACATTAGTCTTGATCAGTGGCTCACACTAGGGGGTGTCCTCAGGTCCGCCCCCCCCCCCGAAGCTTTTGATTTTTTTTTTCCTATTGATTATAGCCCTATGTATATAGTATGCAAAATTGTTTTAGTTTTATTAATTAATGCTAATTATTAATTTATTTTTACTGTTTTTTGTCCCAAAAATTGACAAAATCATAAGAAAATGTTGGGCAGCATATTGGAGCATGATATGAGAATAGTGGACTTTGACCCTGGACCCCCCCCCCCCCCCCCCCCGCCCTCTTTGAAAAATTCCTGTGTGCACTACTGGTCTTGATACTTATTAATGTTTTGTTTTCATCAATTAAAATTTCCTTTCTTTGTTAAATTATATTATTTCACAAATATCTGAATTTTGTTTCAAGCATTTGAGCATTTTATATTGTATATATCTTCATCTGATTTTATGAAATTTGTTTGGATTGGTACAATTAAATATATATGTATATTAAAGATAAATTTAAGGTTTAGTATTACAAATAAATTTCTTTTAAATCACAAATTATGCTGTTTTATGTGAATACATTTATTGACTATAGTCAATTTGAGAAACATTTATCTCTCAAAATGTGTTGGTCAGCATCTTTGTAACATCTTCGGTTTGGAAGTATCTTGCATGGGGTGGACATGCATATTTGCTTTTAATGTGTTTAAAAACAGGTTATTTTTAAACTAATTAAGAGAAAGGGCAGTTAGAAATGCACCTGTTATGATACTAAAATAAAACTTCAGCTGAATAATGACTAAGCTCTCATAAGTGTGATGCAATTTAGAAATCATTAGAAAGGCAGGTAGTTTTATGCATTGGATTCGACATGTTTGGTTGCATTGTTTCTATGTTTCATAAATGTTTGAAAAATGTACTTTTTGTCATTGAATGAACAATGCAGCAAGGAAAAATGCACCTATTTTAGTTCATTTTTCTTGTAATTTTGAAAATTTAAATTATATGTTGGAGGACATTTCTACTCTGATTCTGTAAACAAAATAGTCTTAATTGAAATGAAAAATAAATAATTTTCCTTGGTGATTGTCTGTTGCCTATTTATCTATTTTAGTGGAAAAATTTTATAATTTACGGTTTGTGTATGTAGCAGAATGCAATCAAAATTTTCATGAGAAACATTTTAATTATTTCTTGTAATGATTTTGTTTTGCATTATTTTGAATTGCCCTTAAAAATTAAATTGGAATTTTGTTTTTATTTCAATAGCCTTCCATTTCCTTGTAGTCTTTAGATTTTTCTGGTTTTAAGATTTTTTTATCAATATTTCTAGCTGCTTTAATAATTTAATCTCTGCTCCTCAAAAGTGAAATTGAAACATTTTAAATAAACACAAATAGTTAAATGCAGATTACGGGATGTGTAGAGATGAAAATTTACGCAAATGATTAGATTTGTGCAGGCATCTGGTAGCATGGTACGTAATTTCTGTTTAAAAACAGGTTGATAATTCCTTCTGTATACGCGGTCAACAGTGAATTTAAGTGTAACATATGCCTTAGAAACGTTGGCTAGTCTAATACAATCGGTTATTGCCTGCCAAACAGGACAGTACTTTGTAGCTGCTAGAACTCAGTTTGTTGATGCATGCAATTCCCACTCGTGTGTTGGACTGTATGTAAGTGCATTTCAGTAATGTGAGGAAAGATGGACAAATATGCATCTTTCTGCAACCAAACTATCTAAAACAGGCTGCATGCTTGACAGCCAGTTACTGGAGTTTGTACACTCGCCACTGGCCGAACGAATGTCATCGGGTATTGTTTTCAAGCTAATTATGATTTTGTTTATGGAGAAAAAATTGTCATTGGGCCGATGTGGCGGCATTCTGGAAAATCTTAATAGCTTTCTTCCAGGTTTTGATGTTTTGGAATGGTATCATTTTAGCATCAGATCAGTTATCTATGCAAGTTTTGCTTCTGACTTGGCCTTATCTACCAGTAACTCTTGATATGTTATTACATTGGGACAATAGCCAACTTCATGTCATACAACAAATAGTACTTCACTGGAATCGACATTCTTTCTTGGCTGACGGTCTCATCCAATGTCTCCCGTTCAACATTTATGGGGCCCTTATCATAATGCGATGCACCAGGCATTAAATGCACATGCCAAAGTTGAATGAAGATCTGCCGTGCACGCGACTTGATGAGAAATATCACAGGATTAATGTTATTTCTGCACAAATATTCTTAAAATATACAAGTAAAAAAACCTCACACTTGTGCTTTTTCCCCTTTTCAAATTTGCGATTGACGTATTTAATTATAACCTTATGTTTTTTATGCAGAATGTCAAAATAAACATAAACGGAACGTAATTATATAAACGGGAACACTCAGAAAAAAATTGTCAAATAAATTGACGCCAGTGATAAAACATTCACAAGCTATATTTTTACTTGTACTTTTTATTTCAGTTTATTGTGTCATTTAGTCATATATTGCTGATCTTCGTATTTTATGTTATTCGATAAGTATAATTTTTTACAATAAATAAAGTACATTTGAACAGATGTCTAATAAAGCTACACATTGATCCAAATTGAATTGACACATTTTTATATATTTATCTTATGATTTTTATTTTATGACTCAACAAACTAAAATAAACTGTTGCATTCTGTTATTTACTCTCAGCAACCTTATGGTCCTGTAAGGAATAAGAAAAGAGAATGGACTTTTACCAAAATGAATGTTATTTAAAATATTAAAGTATATTTGTAGAAGTTTTAAATTGGATTTCATGAAGAGAATTCGGCACATTCTAAAAACATATCAGGTGACACATCTTTCAATTTGAGGTCTTGCAGAATCTGTAAAAGTGGAGATCCATGCTTAGGAACTGCTAATATAGGTTTGTTGGAAGTATGACATCTGTGCTGGAAAACATGAATGGTAGTGAAAGATATGCTAATGCAGAGTAATTCTTGTATTCCTCAAGGCATTTAAAATTCCAATTTCCATGTAATACCTTATATCATTAAGTTGTATAAACATTAAAACTAACCTTTTGCTTTTATATATTTCTTTTGCCTTAAAATTGTTTGCAAGGCATCTTTACATTTATTTTGCTTTACAAATGATTCTGCAGAATATTGTGACCAGAATTTCCAAGCTCTTCATACAATTAATCACTAGTAAAAACTAACTGAAACAAAAATCCAACCCTCCCCCATTGTTCATCTTCAAAAATACGATCATGAATAAATATTGATAACTGAATATATGCCATCACTCTCTTAATCCTATTTCTGCTCATGATAATTGTACCACTTACAAAATAGAGCAGTTTGGGTAATTTTTATCAGGGATTTTTTTTTTGTTGCATGTGAGCAAATGTAGCATTTCTTAAAAACAATACATTAGACTGAAACGTACATGAGAAAAAGGAGTGGCTACTTTTTCTGCATTGTAAATTTTTGCAGGTAGCAACATATGCTTTACAATTATTCATGTTCCTGTCTACTCCTGTTAAAAGGTTTTGAAGTACAACACCAGTTCATGGATTGTTAGCGCAACTTTACAGTATTTTCTTAATTTTTCATTTGGACTTCCTTACACTTGTATGACAATAAATGTATGCATCTTGATCAAATTAACAAAGAGGAAATTCTTTTCACATTTATCTCAATATTTAGCTTGCAAATATTCATCTTTTTCCCATTTATCTCGTATAATAACTTCATTATCTTTCTTAAAAAGTGAGAGAATTTTTTCTACTTGTTTGAAACTCGTTTTTGAAATAGATTGTCTACATAAATTACTTTAGGAGCATAGCTTTGTAGTAATAGTATATGATTTAAGTGTGTACGATTAATCACATTGTGTAAAATAGATTACATTAAAAATTGCAACTAATTATGTATATATGAATAGTTTCAAATAACTTAAGAAATACATCTGAAAAGTATGAATATTGTTATTGGTAACTCGATAGTTTGCATGTGTGATAATACATATAATTTATGATTCACATGTGTGTTTTTACAGGTGCTGATCCATATTGCATAGTTAAATGTGAAGGAGAAAGAGTGCGTAGTCCTGTGTGTCGGGAGTCGTTAGATCCTGAGTGGAATATGACAGTTTTATTTTATCGAAAACATGCCGATTCTTTAATCAAAATACAAGTATGAAAACTTTTAATGTTTCTTAGATATGTTAATGAATTCGTCCAAGGTACCGTAGAAAATCGTATTTTAAAACTGAAAATTACTATAAGTAGTAAGAATATTGAATTTTTCTAAGTTCATTATAAGGATGAATTAATTTTTGAACTGTATTTATTACATTTTTAGATTTGGAACAGCAATGTTGTAATGGACACCTGCTTAGGTAAAGCCTCTGTAGAAGCACCTTTAAACCCTGAAGCAGTTACAAAAGAGATAGAATTGTTTGGTCGTTTGCAAGAAAAAGGAGTGAAAAAGCCAGGCATTGTGACTCTTGAAATAACTACAATTGATGATCTTATGGGATTTTAAATGCTCATTGTAATAATTAAGCATATTCAAATACTTAAAGGTGCAACGCTTTTGCTCAAGCTTCATCGTTCAACTGTTGTAATATTTTTAAAAATTCTTTGTACAGAATTTAAGGACAAATCTTATCATTTAAAGAAAAATGCAATGAAGTTTTGCATGAAATTTTTGTAAATAGTGATTTTTTAAGAACTATTTTACATTTTTTTTTTTTTTGAGAAAGGGAGGTTTTTTTTGTTTTATATGGTCTTTAAAATACTTTTTTGTGATTGTTTCTTGTGGTATTTTAAATTCGATGCTTGTATAGCAGTAGTATCTTAATGCTTTAAAGTTATTATGCTGTTTTCCATAACTTGCCTTAATATTTTGCTTCCCGAAGCCTTATTCAAATGCAATTATCATGCAAAATGAAGTCTTTTACACAAAGAAGTGCTGAAAAATTAAAATATCTAGATAAAGATTCTTTAATATTCGCATTCTCTTAAAAGTCATCGTTATTTTTATTATATTATGTAAGATTTTGACAAAGTTTGAAATTGTAAAACCGCAATTATCAATTTCTCCATTACCTTTTATTTCAAATAGGTTTTGATAAGGTAAAATAAGATTATTTTCATTTATCAAATTGATTATTCTTTGTCGTAAATATTTTTTTGTTAAAAAAGTAGTTGAAACTGGAGAGGATATTTTGAATATACTTAATGAGAGATACAAACAACTTGTTAGGTTTTATCACCAATTGATTATATTACATTGAAATCAAATTTTTTTGCTAAGAAGAAAGGATTTTACTATTTTTGTTTTCACTTACATTTTTTTTTTTTGTAGATATAGTTTTTTTAGTACAGTGGTCCCTTATGTGTCTTCATGTTTAATAATTTTAATTAATTAATTCTTGAATGTATGGTTAATTAGTTACATTTAAACTTGTGTATATTTGGTCATCATGTCTCAAGACTAGAAATATTTAAAGTGACAATTTGTAATAAAATTTATATCATGAACATATGGTTGTATCAAAAACTCATGCATTTAATTCTAACAAGTTTTTTTAATGTGGGGCAGGTGAAAACAAACTTAAAACTGTAATCAGTTTGATTTGCTTGCTTTTTTTCCTCCCAATAAATGATATACAGTGAAATACGTTTAACGCGAAAATTTCTAAGACTAAAAACTGGTTGGCACGAAATATTACACCAGTCCCGACAAACTACAATGTTTTTTCATGCATTTTTTTCTCAACGCAAAAAGAATTCCCTTCTGGGAATGAACAAATACAAGAAACAGCATCCGGATTGAACTATCATACTGTATCATCAAAAGAATCCATTGCAGTAAATTATTATTCTTTGTGTACAGCCTCAATTGTGACACCGCTTTTTCATGTTGGCACAATACGTTTTCTTAGCATATGTTGTCAAAGATTTTTGAACAATTTGTTTTTCAATTTTCAATATCCTGTTAGTTATATGTTGCATCATAGCAATTTTTCTTCAATTCTTATGTGATGAAGATATCTTTATAATTTTTTCTGAGGCATTGTTATAACATGATGAGGAAATGTATTCTTATCAAATGTAGCTTAACAAAATCATTGAGAAGACAGTCGTCTAGCATTAATTATCATTATTGTTTTCATATCTTCAAATAAAATTTCTCACTGAATATTAAACATTTTTATAAAAATTTCTTCATAATGCATTCTGCATGTCAGTTTCTTCAAAATTATCTTCAGTTAAATACTTAAAGTGCTCACTATTGGGCTTGTCAAACTGACTTTGACTTTTAGATAGTACTTAAATATTAGTTAATGCTTTAGTGCAGTGATTCCCAAAGTGGTCTATATAGACCCCCAGGGATCTATGACGAGCTGCAAGGGATCCATGAGAGTGAAAAATAATTTGGGTCCATGAGGTGTAAATGGGGGTCTATGATATTGGTTCTCATTAAACCAGACATGACGTTAATCTTCAAAAAAAATTGATCTACTGAAAACCAGATTTTAACATTTACTAAATTTAGTGAGGTTAGTTTGTGGTTACTAGGTGACAACATAAATTTTATTAATACAAGGACCATTTCAGCATTTCTTTCCAAAATTAAACTAAAGAAGTATAATATTGGACTTGAGAATTTTCTCAGTCATCGAGAATTTTCTCAATTTGTCACAGTCTGTCGGGACATTTTAACCTACGTTTAACATTTAAATGCCCTTACTCAGATTTTGAAACTAGGCTTGAGATTGTTTTTTATAGTAATACAGCAGTAGACAATGATTTCGAATAGTCACTGTGAAAAAAAAATGTGTCATATTGCAATAGGAACTGATTAGAATAGATCCTAATAAAGATCTTAAAATCAAGTTTAGAAACGGATGTCAGCAATTTTGGCTTTAAAAAGACATACCTGATATTTGTCACAAATTATGGAATAATGTGAGAAAGTTTTTTAATTGCGTTTTTCCTTGTGAGAGGGAGTTCACTGAGTTTGCCAATCTCAAAAACAAAAAAAGGAAGGAAAAGAAAAAACAGAAGTGGACATTTCTAACAAAGGAAGGTTGGGTTAAACCTGACAAGATTGATGCTAAATGTTGAAAATTTTTTATTGAAACACCAGCTTCATCCCTCTCTTTAAAAGCATTTGTTTGTTGCTCAGTTATTTTATGTATTTATTTTAATTTTAATTCATTACATGCACTTAAGTTTTAAATGCAGAACTATACTTCATTGCAGTTAGAAATTTAAGTTGTTAAATTTGCAAAAATTAGGTAGGCAGGGGTGTACCCGAAACCAAAAAACATGGCAAGGGGTCTATGAGACAAAAAAGTTTGGGAACCTCTGCTTTAGTGTTTAAGTTGAATGAAAATCTTATTCAAAGGTTGTCAGGTCTTAGGATTTTGAATGGGGAAATTTTACTGTTTTAATAAGAAAAAAAATAGTGCATGTACTATTTTTCTCGCTTACTGGCTATTTTAGATTATCTGTTTGTATAACTCTGATATATTAGTGATGATAAAACTACAATATTTTTGTAGTTTTATTTCATTTATTAACTGTCCTTTCCTTTCACAGCTGAGAAATCTGAATTACTCAGATTTTTATAATTAAATTCCATTAATAAATCAGAAAATGAGTTAAAGCACATTTTATTTGTATCATTAAGAATATATGTGTATCAATTTTATTTTTAACTGATTCCTGTTGATTTAAAATAAAATTAGAATGTTTCATTGTTAGACAATTTATTTGTGTAATCCATTTGGTAGTTATTTCTATATCTATTTGAATATGATTACCAATTTTTTGAATTTACGAGAATATATACACATCTGTATGTGCTCACATTTTCCAATTGTCTGTGATTTCTTTAAAGAAGATTTGAAAACTATTTGTATGTATAAGGGACCACTGCACATTTCATTTTCATAAAATTGTTTTATTTTTCAAAGTATTTTTTTTTTATTGTGGTGTCATTTTTGCTTATGGTGTGTTCTCATAAAAAGTTTAAGTTCTTTTTTATTTGTGCCAGAAAGTGTGATATTTTTAAGGTATACAAAGCAGAAACTCATAAAGGTAGCTAAATAAAAAGTGTCATTGTATAAATTTTCTTCATTGTGCATTTCAGATGTTAAATATTTTAAAAATGTATACTACATTTTTAATTATTCAGGGATCATTTTCCATTTGCCACAGTAGGGAAAAGTCAAATTTGTATTGTCCTTTTCTATTTTGTGTAACTGTATTTGACAAGCATTGTTTGTTGAAATATTGCACTGTATATATAAACATGTTTGAGAAAATTTTCTAAACATATTCTATGAATACTTATTTCTTTGAATAACCATGGGAAAATTTCAGGGTTACCATACTATTTTAAAGCAACTATTTTTTTTTTCTCTATTTTAGCATCTGAAGCAGCAAGAATTATTGGAATTATATTTAAAATGACAATGTTTACTGTCATAAAAGATTATATTATTAAATAAACTATTTTAAAATTTTCATTTTGTAGATCCAAGTGTTTGGTAATATGTATAAGAATTATTTTGAAAATACTGTGTATTGGTATGAATTAACTGTGTGTCTCTCATTTGATTGATGATAAAAAATTTTGATAAATGGAAGAACTTTCATGAAATGACACATGACATTATTGTAATTTTTTCCCGACTAAGGATAATTTCATACATGTTCAAAACTTCTTGGATATCATAAAGAAATTGCATTTTGTTTTTCTTTCACATTGTTTTCAGAAAGAAATTTTAATTATAAATATTTAAAAAACAATTTTCTTAAATTTTGTCTTTAAAAATAAACTGCCATTACTTTAAAGAAAAGTAAATGTGCTTCAACTTTTTAGAAGCTTTATTCTTCTAGATATGCAATTGTGTATCTAGAGGCATGTGAGCATAGCTTATATACATTTCACTTAGTTCTTTCTTTGAAAAAAAGGTTTTAAAGAAAAACCATTCTATCTTTTTACAGCAATGTAATTTTGATTATTTGATTTTATCACTATCAATATGGAGACATTTTTTCTTCATTTCAATCATTCATAAATTGTATGCTTATTTAATTAGTTGCATTTTATAATTGATGCAATAAATTAAAACTGCTTCATCTATTAATCATGAGGAAGATGCATTTGATGACTTAAATATTTCAAATTCCTGATGTATAGAATTGAGTTTGTTTTTCAAAAATTTTGTGCTTTCAATATATTTAAAATACTTGGCTTATAGATTTTTTAATTGTATGAGTACATATTAACACTCTTCATATTTATTGCTTTTCTGCATCATAAATCTAGAAAATTGAATTTTGATAGCTGCAATTTTATTTAATCATAGTTTGTTTTTATTTGAGTCCTTGCAACACATATTTATTCATTAGGTCATTTTGCATTTCTTTAAAAAATGTTTGTTAAACTAACTTTTTAAAGAACATTTTTTCAAGCTATTTATAAAATTATTGTATTTTTTCCTCTCTAGAGAAAATGTACATGTATTATACTGCCATATATCTTAATAAAAAAAATCTTAAAACATTTCTTGAGGGATTGTTTTACAAAGAAGTTTCAATTTCTTTTTGATTTTGCTACTTTCCAAGTGCAAATTAAATTTTTTTAAAAAAACTTTAAAAATTTGACTGTTTTGCCATATATTATTTTAAATAATGACCTTTGCATAGCTCATAACTTTAAATATAAATAAATGGTTAATTGTTTGAGCTAAATACTCTGTATAAAATAGTTTTTGCTGCATAATATGTGATTAAAAGCAAAAGTATTTACAATTTTACATCTCGGACAATTTTGTAATTTTTTAAATTATAGAGAAGTATTTGGGTATATTTATATAGTAATGCTTTTTAATTTAATTATCAATTCACATGGTATTGAATATTATATTGCTTTTATGTGATGCATTTATTTGGCTACTGATTAGGCCTAAGAGTTTTCAACTGAGTTGATGTTTAAAGCAACTACTTTTAAAATTGTTTTGTTGATTTCTTTAAAATTCTATTTATGATGTGAGTAAATCAAAAGAATCCAGATACATTCTATAATGTACTATGATGCAAGCATCGAGGGCATGCAACTTAAAAGAAATTTAATATTTGCATTGATGAAATAACTTGTTACATTGATATAAAAATAATTATTTGGTATAAAAAATAATGCTGCAATTATATTTTTAATGTTCATTATTTTATAAAGTATAAATGTTAAAAAAAACAACAGATTTGTGTATTTTAACAAAATTGCCTATGTATAATCTTCATTGTAACAGAAGATTTCATAAATAAAATGCTTTGAGAGAAACTTTTGTTAAGGATAACTTATTTCATAACATTTCAATTAGGTCATGTATTGGAGGTTATCATTAACTATTCTTAAATCTGGTATTCTTGTCTTACATTTTCATCTTGTGCTTGAAACAGATTCTTTCACAATTCCTCAACCTTTTGAAGTTATCAAGAATTGTTGATTTTTTAAATAGATACATGCTTACCAACAGGTGGCCCCCCCCCCCATAACTCCTCGAAAAATTTATCATCTGAGAGACAGCATTTTGTACTTAAATGAAGGCGAAAGCATAGTTATGCAAAAATGAGTACAATGTATACAGTATGGAATCAAACAAAAAAGGCTTTATTGAACTCATAGTATTGTTATATACATAATTGTCTGTTCAAGAGGAAGAACAAGTAGATGTTCCATAATATGGGATATGCCCTCCCCTTACTGCAATGGTTACTTTGTATCGTCTCTCCATAGGCTCCCTTCACACCAAACGAATTCCAGGCAGTTGCAATCAACCCAAACCACAGCGAATCTAACTGACCATGATTCGGCTTCGTAATTTCCCACTCAAATAAGCCTAGTAATTCGAACCAGTTCGAAATCGGTTCTATCCGTCATGAATCTCGTTCCCGCGTGATTCAGCAGATTAGATTTTCTTCAATCGTACATTAACAGTCGAGCAAATGGATGTTGTCATTTCTTAAAGAAAAAGTGAATTTAAACAAATAGTGCATTGATTTTTTTTTTGTTTTTTTTATTTTATTGTGCTTGTATTTTTAATATTCGTAGCATTCTTTTTCACTGTGAACTTATTCTACCTCATCGCCAAGTGTGCATGTTGTATTTTATCTCTGCTAATGTTGCATAAACAATAAAATTGAGTTCGAATGTATTATTTTATTCAGTTTTAGAAATTTGAAAATGAAGAATGTTTGAAATAGCTTCAAAGATCAATTTTATCAGAATTTATTTAATTTTGGATGAGAAAAATTAAATATATTTATAAGAATGCTAAAATAAAATAAAACACCAAAATACTGTCTATAGTGTAATTGTTTAGATTCCATTTTATTATACATAAATCCCAAATTTTGTTATATGTTAGATAAAACAAACAAAAAAAGTAGTTGGCAAATATGTAAGGAGTAAAGTTTTTAATTGATTTATTAAAAAAATCAAGTAAAACCATTAAGTTTATAATTTAAAAAGTAATTGTTAAATGCTACAGTGTTCATTTAAAAAGGCTTTTTAAAACTAGATATTTTTTTTAGTAAAAGTAATTGCATTTTAATATAATTACAATACATATTTATAATTTATTACTTCTTTTCAGACTATAATTACGCTTGATACTAACAGGAAAAATATTAAAAAAATAAAACCATTCTTAAATTTTTTTGTTTCATGTATTTCAATTTTAAAATGAATGAATAAGAATACAGTTGTAAAATTAATAGCTTGATACCTTAATCTTCTTAAAACATAAAAAAAGCATCCATGTTCGACAGCAACTGATGAAAGAAAGTTTGATTCGTATTGGCTTTCCTGATGGTGTGAAGGCGAACCATGGTCGGTCAGATTCGCTGTGATTTGGATTGATTACGAGTGACTGGGATTCATTTGGTGTGAAGGGAACCATACTCGCCACTAGATTGTCCCAACAGTTCTTGAAGTAAGAGTGCCCATTCCTCAATCAGCATCTGTTTCAGTTGTTGGGTGTTCCCGGAGGATGTAATCGTGCCGCAAGGCGTCTCCCCAAAACATCCCACATATGTTCTGTGGGATTTAAATCAAGTAAGATCGCTGGCCAGTCCATTCGAGTGATATTTTCACTTTCCAGTAGCTCAGTGCCGGTTTAAACTCATTTCGGGCCCCGAGCACAGATCTACGGGGCCCCTTGACACTGGGGGATCCAAGGAGGAGCTCTTGGATACGGTTAACTCCAGCTTATCTGGGCGCCCTACCTAAAATCCCAATGGATAAACCTGCTCTGTTGCACATCAGCAGTCCAGTATGGCCGTGCATTGTCATCAATAGAAACGAAGTCTGGTCCAATAGCACCTCTGAATAGATGCACAAAGGGATGGATCACATCCTTACAATAGCGATTTCCGGTTATACAACTTCTGTTGTGAACGCGGAGCTCAGTCCGTCCGTTCAGTATAATGCCTCTCGCCAGACTACTCCAGGACCACCGTAACCGTCTTTTTCCGTGATGTTATTGGGATGAAACTGTGTCCCGACCTTTCTCCAAATCAACGCGTTGAGAATCTTAAGGCACTGAAACGACTCATCTGTAAAGAGGACACTACTTCAATGATGAGATGTCCAGTTTTTGTGCTCCTTACACTGCGCTACATGGTGTAAACGATTGCAAACTTTCAAAGAGATGCAGCGGTCAGGACGGCAGGCGAATAGGCCACCTTTGTAAAGGCGTCTGGCCACAGTAAGCCGCGACACTTGTCGTCCTGTTGCTGTACACAGTTGCTGAGCAATTGCGCTTGCTGACTGGTATTGAGCTATTTTCACCTGCTGAGCAATATATCGGTTATCTATTGCAGTTGCTTTCCTAGGGCAGCCACCACCAACCTTTCTAACAGCTGTACTTATGGTTTGGAAGGCTTTCCAAGCGCAAAACGACACGTTTGTGTCGATTCCGAACTCATCAGCTACACTGGACAAACTACGCTCCTTCAGTTTTCCGATCATCCTTCCACATATAAAGTCGTCCAGGGAGTGGCGTAACGTACACCTTCGCATCGCGAGAGGGCCCAAAGCCTGACTGACGCCAAGTACGTATTAACCAACTTATAAAATATTAAAGGCAAAACCTGACTTTGCAGGAGTAGGGGCCTAATATTCTCGACTACGCCACTGCGTCCAGGTGATTTCTTATAGCCATATTTCACGAAAGAGCTTACTTTTTCACTTGGTGCAAATTAATTCCGCCTCCGTTTTTCCTTTTATTGTAGTCTTGGCATGCACGCGTTTTGTGTACACTCACGTCGTCTATGATGTTTTGTTCATGACATTCGTACTGCCTGTCTACTTAATTGCGTGTTCATTATTCTGATTTCATGTACCTTTTCAATTTTATGGCTCTTTGTTTAAAACTTGCATTGTTGCTGAAGTTTTGGATGGCAGTGTATTTCCGGAGATATCGTGATTCGATTTTCCCCTTTATAAAAATAGATGGTTGTTGTGAGTAGTGTATTTTCTAATCAGTGTTGTACACAAGGATGGGGTTAGGGGGTTCAAATCCCTTCCCCCCTCAGGGGGCTCACCTTCTATAGGTGAGTACGGGTGTCACAATCCCGAGGTGCCCTAGTGATCTTTTCCTTTTTCCAAGGGGTTTACTGTCTTTGATAAACACGGGCTTCACGAACCCGGGGTACCCTAATGATCCTTCTCTATTTTCGACCCTCTTTCTTGTCATTCAATTCATTCTTTCTTTCTCTCTTCCCGTCTAGACCACAGATATTAAAACAAATGTTTGGCGCAGTATGGCCGAGATCGGCTCTTGTACCAATAAACCTCAAAATCACTCACTCAAATCCCTTCCATAGACCACAACAAATTTTTAATTGTTAGCATAAACATTACATCTCGATGCTTTTGTCTAGGTTTCTTTTAAAATATTACTTATTTCACAAAAGTAGTTATGGTGTTTTGCATTCTGATTTAAATCATTAGTATTTCTCATCTAGAGTATGTATATCCACACACCAACAACATACTGTTTTACCACATTTTACTAATACATTCATCTTCCTGTGTAAGTGCATATACTTTTCATTTTACTAACTGTTCTATTTTCCAAAACTTTATACATTAACATAGCGATTTCAATGAATAAAAAGTAGAGTATTCACGTGTAAAACTATTACCTCTGCTGTTAATGAAAAAATATATATAAATTAGCATATATACTTTGTATAAGCAAAATCTCATAATAGCTGTTCTAAACAAAAATAAAATAAAACGGCAGCAGAATATAAATAGCATTTTTAAAAAAAAAGAGGATGGGATTATTTTAAAGATGTACCTGATTATCTAAAAGCAAATAATTTTACTTTTACTAAGTTCGGCAACATGAGCATCTGTATATGTATTATTGAAAAAATTTTAAAAAATGATTTTTTTTCAATGATAATAATATGTAATCAAGTATAAGAAAGTGAGCTTTGATTGCCACATTAAAAAAGGGGGCAGGTAGAAAGGGGTCTCTATTCATCTTTTTAAAATAGTTGTTAATGAAGTAGTTAACAAAAAATTGATGCATCCTTTTCTTTTTAAAGAAATAATTCACACACATAATCACTACAAATGCAATCTTTTCAAAAATCTAATTCTTTTCGTAAGCCACATATGAACATTTCAAGAACGTTTTCAGCATTGAAAAATGAAATGAGATGCCTCACATTATCTCATGACACAATAGGGAAGCTAAAATATAATTCAACTTCAGTCAAACTTCATTTTTGAAATATTTTTATAAATAACTAAAAAAATCAGAATTTTTAAATATTAGCTAAAATGATCTCCAAATTTATCTTCATATTATACTATTTTGTAAAACAAATCGTGTGAAATTACTCAGCAACTTTTTTTTAAAAAAAAACTTTCGTCAATCTTTTTGTCTAAAACAATTAAAAGTTCTCTATCTAGATTATTTTGTTTGGAGTTTCTTTTCAATAGCAGAACAATTTATTACAAATTTTTTTACTGTATTGCAATTATTTGCAGTAATTGCTATATGAATAGAAAATGTATCATATTTAGTCCATGAAACAATATTGTATATAAATTTTTATATAAATAGTTATTATATCCCCTTAAAATATAAATAAATTAAAACTCAAAAATCTATCCACACAAATTATGCAATATTTTTTTCATTTATCAACACTTAAAATCAAAAATATTCATTCCAAAAATAATTTTCTCACTATACCTTTGCTCACACAAAATATGTGAAAGAAATTGAGGTGATACACATTAGTTATAGAATTTATGTACATCCATTGTGAATACATATTTTAAAAAAGTAATCTTGATGATATCTCGGTGGTAAAATTTTGCTCAGATAAAATATGAAAATATATATTTTTCTTAACACAGGTGCAAGAGTATTCAGCATATTTTTTTTTCTACACTTAATGAGTACATTTCCAAATTTGACTCTATTTTATGTATTTTTGAGAAGACTGCATGTAATAAACTTTTCTGTCATTAGACTTGTTTTGGAAACCTAGAAATCTGAGTAAAACATTATTGTAATAAAAAAATTTCACTGATCAGTTACAAAATAGAGTTCTTATGATGATTATAGTTTTCAATTGATACATTTTAAGAACCCATGGTTTGCTCCTATAAGCTACAAATGGAAAAAATTGCAAATATCTTTCACCATTGCTATAAAAATTTTCATATTCATTGAAATGAATATGCCACACTTGATATATAGCTATATATTCTCATTTTAGAAGAGAATATATAATTAATGAAAAATATAACACATGTTGTACTAATGTCTAAATTAGTAATCAATGTTACAAGATTCCATAACCTCATATTAAAGCTTTAGTTACCAAAATATTCAACATACTCTCTCAAGTCTTATATTTGAAGCGAATTTTGTAATGAAAGAGTTTACTTCGAAAAATTGCAAAGATTTTGGGCCATTATTTCTAATGAGTACAAAACATATGCTATTTCATCAATAACCAGAATGGATACTATGTAATTTTGGAAAATGTAGAAATGAAATGCATCAGATTATCTTTTGATATGCATATGTTATGGTAAAAACCAAATAATTTAGATATTTTCAAATAAACGCAATGAAATTAATATTCGTACTATAGCTAAAACTTAAAGGAAAGAATAATTTTCTAATGCTTCTTGGTATGAAACATGTAACGTGCGTGATTTAGAAGGATTGGATCAATGATTTATTCAAAAGATCCCACATTTGTAAGAAAATCATAAATGCATTTAATCTCATTAGTAATGAATTTCTAAAATATTTTTCAACAAACCTTATACTATTTTTTTTTTTAAATTATCTGGCTCATAGAAAATCGTCAACATTTTCAGCCTTCATTTAAATGTTCATATATGTGTTTATTCTACATCTGAAGAGTGATAAAAGTGCTTGTCTCATTCAGAAAGCTTAATTGTCTTTGTATAGTTATGAAACATGAAGAAATTTGATTTAGAAAATGGTTGTTGCTTTTTACAAAATGTCTGAAAATGATGCAGGCCATCTGTTTTGAATGAGAGAAGATAATTGAAACTATGAAAGGACTAGCTTTCAATACAAAAAAACCAGTAATACTAGTAACTCCAAAAAATCCTATCATAATAAACTTTGCTACAATTCTCTACTTATAACTTTTAATAAACAAAGTGGAAGGCAAAAATTTGATTCAAATCACTATATGAAGTTTAAATTATGTTTTACTTTGAAATTTTGGAGAAAAAAAACATTCCCTGTACAAAAGATAAAAACTATAGAAAAGATAGTTTTTCTATAACAGGAAAATTCAATTCATAGAGCTAAGTGTAAGACAAACAGGGGAGAAAAAACATGAGGTTGAATAAAATAAGAAAATGGTTAGTTGGATTGAATTTTTGACACATCAAGTCCTCTAGGGATATATCATGCCAAACACAAGGTGTAAAATTTTTTTTCATCTTATAACTAAAAAAATTATGAATAAGATATAAAGAAAAAAACCAGTTTTTTATAAAAATAAATGCTTGGGGAAAAAAGCTAATGTTAAGCAAAAAATGAAATATATATCTGTGTTTGAGAATTTTCTCCAGTCAAGTCAATTGATGCGTTAAAGTGGAGATTTAAAACAGAGTTCAGAAAATAAAATTTATTGGGAAAAAACTTTTAGAAGTCACTTTCTTTTTAGCCTAAAAAAGAAGTTTGAATCATTCTAAAACTTACTGTAAAATTATAAATGCAAGCAGATGTAGTAAGCCTAGTCATTAAAAAATTCAGTTATAGTTGAGAGCTATCGCGTTAACAGCATTGCTGATGCTGCAACATGAGTGTGGTACATGAATAATAGAGTAATGAATAACATAAAAAATTATTACTAAACAGAATGAATATATTTTTCCTGCCACAGCCTGTAAATTTATAATATAAAACAAATATTTTTGATACAAAAATCATAATTATACAACAGTCATAACATCCTTTGTTAATTAATGTTTTGGCACAAAATGATAATTCTTCACATTTGAAACACAAAATTGACATTTTTATGCATATAATCTTTGTCAGGAAAGTTTACTTAATAATAGTTTTAGATTAAAACCCATGAGTAAAAGAAAAATATACATTTAAAAAATTACAACGAAAACACTCCAATAATTCTTTCTATTTCAAAATACTACAACCTTTAATTCTTATATACTTGTATTAGAGGCAAATTCTAAAACAGTTTAAAGACAATGTTATAGTATGAATTATATATATAAAGTTATACTAAAATATATCTTGCAACATATTTGTTGGCACATTATAATTCAAATTTATAAGTAACAAAAATATGCATGTATGTTGCTTAGTTTATCATTTATCATGAGCTCTTTTTAAATTTAATAACATAGAAAAGGACAAATAAATTTTCTTATTTTATACATTTTAAAGGTATTGTATGAAAAACAGCAAGATCAGAAATATAAATTAATGTGAAAACCTCAAGTTTTTTTTTTAATGCAATAAATTAAGATTTTGAAAGTATAATCTTTTATACTACAGACAAGTCTTATATATATTGCTAACTTGTACATAACAATTAAGGAAAAACAGATGTTACTGGGTAATTTTTTTAATATTTGAAAGGAATTTAAGGTCATATTTCAAAAGCACTGGTCTTCAAACTGTGTTCCACAGAACCCTGGGTTTCCCAAGTCAATAAAAATTTGAAAAGAAAATTAGATAAATGTGTATGCAAAATACTTTAACATTCTCTATGCAGCACAAATTAATGTTACTAATGATTAAGTTACTTAAATATTAAAAAAATTTATAACAAATACAATATTTTTAACTAATGTAACTGCAACATGTTTTGATCTCTTTAAATATTCTATCAAGATATGTTCTTCTAAAGGGGGAATGGGGTTCATCAAAAACACCTAAGGGCTTTGTGAGTCAATAAAGTTTGAAGACCACTGTTCTAAAGCTTGGATGTTTCTTTCTTTTTGGAATTGAAAGTTTAGAATTGATAAAGTAAGATCAGATTCAGCCTCTAATTTATATCAATCTCTGTAATGAAAAAAATTGGATCAATTATATATAATGCGGAGATGAATTTATAATTTAACAAATTACTTTTAATAATCTTGTATACATTTTTATATGCACTTTCAGATTAGCTTTCATCCATGGAGTTTTTAAGCAATTTTTAGATCATTTCTATCTAGGCCTTGGTGTAGAATTTAGATAATCATCACACATCTGAAGCAATGCTTTTGTTACTCTTAATATGGGTGCGATAGTGTGTATGAAGATTACCTCTCTTGCTGAATCGTCTTCCACAAAACTCACACATGTAAGGCTTTTCACCTGTATGTGTGAGATAATGATTTTTCAGTGTATTCTTGAGTGTGAATCGCTGGTTGCACAATTCGCAGACAAATTTTTTCTCACCTGAATGTGTAAGCATGTGTTTCTTCAGAGTAACATTTGATCGAAAGTGTTTATCACACACACTGCATGTCACAAAGGAAGAATTGAAATGAACTATGTGGTGCATCTTCAAACCATGCAGTGATTTATACTCATTTTCACACATATCACACTTGAACCGCTTGACAATTGTATAGGGGCAAACATGAGTTGCATAGCTTGATTTTGTAGGAAATCCAAGTTTACATTTACAAATAATGTATTTATTCTTTTTTCTTATTCTTTTTTTACATTGACCCAAACGTCCTTCCTCATGTAAATTTCCACAACTTCGACACCTCTGTATGTGCTTAAAATAATGTTTCTCCAGTATGCTTCTATTTGGGAATCTTTCATTGCATACCATGCATGGAAAACCATCGTTTGATGCTATATCATTCAAATTTCGATTTTCTTCAAAAGACATATTTCTTTCGTTATTTTCAAAGATGTGCATTAATATTTTGCTCCTAAGAAAATAAGATAAACTTTCTTTTTAAGATAAAATATCAAAGTTAAGCCATTTTTGAAAAAAAAAATGACTTATAGTCGTAAGAAAAATATGGGGTTTTACAGGAACTTTTTTTCAAAGAGAGTTTTAGCACATTATTCTACAATAAAAACTAACGAAATTTATTTCATTCAACCAGATCGCGAATAAAAGCTTCCACAAGTTTGGTGTTTGCTTGATTGATTGATTGGAAGCTGAAGAATATGGACTAATTGAAAAACGCTTTACAGATAGCAGGGACCGGATACAGATTAAAAAATAAAGCTGTTTTTTTTAAGGGTAACGAAAAGTTACCCTCCATCAATCGCTTTGCAAGGAACGCATCAGCACAATTCAAATGCAGTGCTGGCGCCATCAAGTCTGATGGATAAAAGGAACAGATAAGGCCGGATGTGTAATGCTTGATTTCATTGGAGACACTGATTCCTATTATTTACAGCGCTAGAATTCAAACTCCCTTGCTTTGGGTTGCTATATTTAGCTCCTTATAGATTATTGGCTACTTTCAAAATAATTACAATAAAAAAGTGCAATAAATTGTAATTTCAGGATATGCTTTGTTGAGAATAATGCTAAATGTTTCAGTATGTGTGAATCTAATAATCTATTATAAATATTGTGCGTTTATTGTTTATAACTTTACTACTGAGCAATTTCAATGTTTTTTCCATATTTATTTGCATTTTAAGATTTAAATATTTTTCATTATTTATTTGTTGTGTACAAGTTCATTAGAAATATAGTATGTTTATAAAGTAAAAATTAAGATTAAATTTTAAAAAAAACATTAAATGAAACTGGAAAAACAAATATTGAACTGCAACTAAACTACTGTAAACTAAAAATAGAAGAATAAAATATTTTACAAAATTGATATATTTTTTATTATTTGCGATTTTTAGTAAAACTTTATTTATCCTTATAACATTTGAATCAAGTTTAGCAAGTTTTTTCTAAACAGACACTTGAAAATTATGTGATTATTGTGTGTGTGTGTGTTCGTGTTCGAGGTTTGGGGCATTATTCATGTCAACAATTTTTTTTCTTGTAGATATGTTAACGGATCACAAACGTATATGAGTCGTGGGGAAGTTCTGCAGGCATAGCGTGTATGCAGAACAACAGATGGCTCTGTGATAGCTGGTAGTAGCGCAGCAAGGGCTGTGAAATCAGTCAGTTGATGAGGGGCGTGTGAGATGTAAGCTACCCGTGTTGAGCAGCGCGCTTGCATCAAAATAGCTGTTCTCCGAGGGAGAAATGCGATGGAATATCACAGTGAATTAGTGGGAGCCCCTGGAAATAATGCCTTACTATACCGTACAGTAGCAAGGTAGGTAGGAAAGTTTCAGTAAGGATGTGTATCGACCAGGGATAAGTGACGTACGTGACGACCGGTCAGTGTGCGAACACACTTAATACGTACCGTCATCGAGCAGCTCATGGATGAAGACAGACGATGGACGCTACTGGAGTTAGATAAAGCAAGTGGCATCGAGAAGCGCACCATCCACAGGATATTGCGTAATAAGCTACACCTACGCAAAATCGCAGCGCGGTGGTGTACTGCATGCACTGACGGAAGTTCAAATGTGGTTGCGCTATGCAATGCGATCAATTCTTGTCACGAATAAACGCCATCCGTGAATTTTGGGTTAGGGCATAAGAACCTGAACTGAAACGTCAGTCCACGGAGTGGCGACATGCAGGATCACCAAGGAGGCAGAAAGTCCGTCTGAATCCTTCCTCAGTCAAATTGAGGGTCATCGTCGCGTATGACGTCAGAGGTGTCATTGTTTGCCACGTTGTTCCTCATGTCAAAACAGTGACCGCATAGTACAACAGGGACTTTCTGGTGCAACAGGTACGACGTGGCATTCGGAATAAACGTCTGCATCTTTTGAACAGTGCAATAATCCTGCAAGACCCCATAAAGCAGAATGTGTATGGCAGCTACTCCGACATTGGGGATGGGAAGAATTGGAGCACCCACCGTACTCTTCGGACATTTTTCCCCATGACTTTGATCTCACTCTCAAGATTAAGGAACCAATATGTGGTAGGCGGTTTGCAACACAAGAGAACATTGCTAATGCTGTGCGCCAACACGTGACCCAACTCACACATAGTGCGGCAAATGCTGGGACTGATGGTATTCAGCGCCTCCCACATTGTTGGCAGTGTCAGTAGCAGGGGACTACATTGAGGGTCTTTAAACCCAGGTTTTTCATGTCAACTTTATATGTACTGTTGTCATTATTTGCACCATGAAGGCCATATTGCCCTGTATACTACCGTAATAAATTAGTGTGTTAAGATATTTCAGTGTTATTCACTGTCCACATATGTAGTTAACACCTTGTCCTTTCGTCTGTATATGTCACATTTTCCAACTGGAGTGATCTTCAAGAAAAAAAATAGTTGCCATGACTTTTGCCAGAACCCTCGTATATATATATTATATTAATGATAAAAGAGAAGAAAATTGTGTTTTATACTTATTTATATACTGACTGTTATAAAATGGTAGGAATTACATGCATTGCCTTTTAAATACTGTTTCGAATCAAAATTGTTTTCAGCTTATACTGAACAAAAATTGAATTCCATATAATTTTTCAGTTAAAAAATAGTCCGAAATTATGTTTATCTTGTGATTTAGGTAATGTATAAAGGAGATAATTTATTTTTCAGTTCTGTTCTTACTTTTCTCAATCCATTACAACCATTACTCATGATAAGATTCATATTTCAGCTTGCTTAAAACGTGATTAAACTTACATTTCTGTAGTATAAAACTGAAAATCGTATACATTTTTAAAAAATTGTTAAAAAGTACAGTATTATAATCATTTCAATCTTCAATAGTATTGATGTACTTTTTTTTTTAATTTTAAAAGTAAAATTCATGAAACAGTGTTTTTTTAGCAATATTGAGTAGAGATAATTTTAAAATAAGTTTTAAGTGTTTCAAAAATAATTATCAATGCAATAATAAAATAATGCAAAATTTTCAAAATACCTTGATGTATATTTTGCTCGGAACACATATTCCAGTGAAACGAGGTTTTGTGATAGGTTTTGAGGAAAAAAGCTTCTTCTTTCATACAGAACTCTTTTTTTAAAAAAAATAAGGTTTGGTCCAGCTCAGGTGTCGTCCTCGTCACTTGACCATGGTTCAAAATTACGAGGTCCGTCACCAAAATCCCTCGTGTAGCAGAACAGTGCTACTTTAATATTCACTCACTCTGCATAGCTCAATTTTTGTGTATAGGGTCAATAGATATTATTTTTAGAACGATGAGATAATAGAAAGGGGGGAGATTTTTTGAATTGTTTAAATTTGTTTTTAATTTTAAAAAATACTTAAATAGCAGATAAATTTAAAATTTGAGGTTTTTTCTCAGAATACAAGCATTCTTCCATTTTTAATTTTATATAAGAATGTAGGACTATACTGTGTGTACAATCTTTCAAAAGTTATCTTGTGAAAAAGGAAGGAAGCCAATCAGTTTTTATTCTTTTTGTGTTCATACTTTTTCTATTGAAAAAAGTTGAATAGTTCCGTAGCAAAAACGTTTTTGATGCCTTAAAGTTTGTACTTTACTGAAAAAAGTGAAAAATAAAACCTCACATATGCGATTTCAAAAATTCGCTACGTACTAATAAGAGCTTCATTTGTTACAAGTAATCCTGAATCGCAATACAATTAACATCATAGGTACCAAGTATTCACATGCACACAGTGGCGTAACGGAGAACATTTGAGTCCCCCTGCAAGTTCTAGTTTTGGGCCCCCAAGTTGGATTTTACAAAGAGTAGATACTTGGTGGCATTCAGGCTTTGAGGCCTCTAGAGCCCTGCCCCTCCCTCCGCGATGCGGGTGTGTACGTTACGACACTGCACGCACACAGAAATTTGTAAAATCAAAAAGCGACAAACAATGTTATGCATGACAAATATTTATATCTTATTTTCGAAACATGTAATTAAAATATTTTAAAAGTACAAATTTTATATTTCATTTAGAAATTAAAGACGCAAGATCGTATACAAAATGACTTAAATTTATTAAAAATCGAATACTGAAGCACACATAAAATACTTTGACAGTGCAATAGTAAAATTCAAACATTTTGAACCGTAAAAAATAAGTTATTCAAAATTTATAAACATATTTCTGTTAAATTATGTCTAGCAAATAGTTTAAGTGAACATTTCGTATATAATTATAGATGTGAATTTTTTTAAGATGAGCACTAAGAAATTTTTCCCCTTAGAATACATACAAAAACTTAGGACTTTTCAGATAATAGACGTTTGATTGTAATGGGTTTAAAGGGAAGGGTTGTCATCTCAAAAGTTTTTTAAGCACCACCAATGGTGTAACGGAAAACATTAGGGCCCCCCTATAAAGTCTGGTTCGAAGCCCCAAGCCGGATCTTACAAAGGATTACTTATTTGACGTCAGTCTGGCTGTGGGTTTCTTGAATCCTGGGCCTCCCTGCGATGCGGGAGTGTACTTTACGCCACTGAGTACCACTAACGTTTTTTAAAAGAAATATTAAATATATTTTGATGGATTTAAGTATTCAATAAATGGAATTAACTCATTAAATTTGATATATTGTGAAAAGTAGTAAAAAATAAACTAGCAGCTCGCCTCAATAGGATGACGTTTACTGTAATGACCTTCAATTTAAAAAACATTAAAAAAATTGAAGTTAATTTATTCTTTTCAAGTCATACTGTTGAAATTCGTCAAAAACATTTATATTCTAGATCAGGGGTCTCCAAACTTTCCAGCCTTAGGGCCATACTGATTACTCCAGTAAGTTCCGAGGGCCAAAACCATATTATCATTGTTGCCGGTGGTAAAAAGTGAAATAGTCCACTGATGAAAAAAAAGTTCGAAAAAGTACGCAACGTTTAAAAAAGGCTGCAAATCGGACTAAAGTCCGCAAAACGGCATATTATTAATTTTCCTGTCATTATCTGTAATTTCTAGATTAGTCGTAGAGTACGAGCCATGAGGAGTAACGTGACACGACATCTGGTGGACACAAGCGGAAATAGGTAGTACTTTCTATCGCTAACAGATGGCACTAATAGCACGTACAGAATAGTCTCGTTGGTTCGAGAAAGTTCTGGTGTCTTCCACTCACTTCTAGATGGCAGTAATTGGAATATATAAGAAGGCTAGTGGCGCAACCACAAGTCAGTTCCTATGACACTGTTGTGAAATAAAATAGTGCGTACCTCCTTAAAACGTATTTCTGCGTGTTTAAGTTTAAGACATCTTTGTAACAGTATTTTGATTTGAATTGTTGCTTTTGTGTGTGATTTAGTAGCATGGAAAAGAAGCGAAAAATTGATAGTGAATGCAGAAAATTCAACGATCAGTGGAACATTCAGTATTTCGTAATTGAGTCAACAAGGCGCTATGTTTGATTTGGAATGAAAGCATAGCCGTTCTCAAGGAATATAACATTAAACGTCATTATGAAACAAAACATTTTCAAAATTACTCAAAATATACAGGAAGTTTGCGGACAGAAAAATTCGAAGCTATGAAGCGCCGATTGAAATCGCAGCAATCTTCATTTACAAAACTCAAAACTGAACAAGAGGCTGCAACTCGCGCCAGCTTTCGTGTGGCTCTTGAAATTGCAAAACGTGGAAAACCATTCACCGATGGAGAAATGATCAAAGAATGCATAATTGCAGTAGCCGAAGAAATGTGCCCTGAAAAGGTAAATTTATTAAAAACTGTCAGTATGTCAGCAAACACTGTGGCTCGAAGGGTAGAAAACATCGCTGAAAATATATCCTCTCAACTGTTCGACAAAAATGGACATGTTGAGTGGTTTTCTTTGGCCTTGGATGAGTCAACGGATGTGTCAGATACTGCTCAGGTGTTGATTTATATTCGAGGAGTAGATAAAAGAGCTATGAAGAACTTCTTGATATGTATAGTATTCACGGCACAACTACTGGTAGAGATATTTTTAAAGGAGTTGAAATGGCCATTAATCAAAAGAACCTTCGATGGAAAAACTTGAAATGTATTACAACTGATGGAGGCAAAAACATGAGTGGGAAAGATAAAGGAGTGGTCGCTCTTGTGTCAAAGGCTGTAGAAAATGACGGTGGTTCAAAACCATTAGTCTTACATTGTATCATTCATGAACAGTCTTTGTGCGGAAAATGTTTGGATATGTCTGAAGTTCTGAAACCAGTCATATCAACTGTTAATTTTATCAGATCTTTTGGGCTGAATCACCGACAATTAAGACAATTTATTGAAGAGATTAAAGAAAATGACTTACCTTATCATACTGCCGTACGTTGGCTTAGTTGTGGGAAAGTCCTTCAGCGCTTTTTTGAACTTCGAGCAGTGATCGAAATTTTTTTGAATGAAAAGCATCGCCCTCTTACTGAATTACAAAACAACGCATGGCTGTGGAAGTTAGCATTCTATGTTGATTTGACAAAACATGTGAACGAACTGAATTTGAGATTGCAAGGACAAAACCAGCATCTTCCTGATTTATACACTAATATCAAATCATTCCGGAAGAAATTGATACTGTTTCAATCACAACTACGAAGTAAATGTTTTTCACATTTTAAAACATGTGAAATATTCAGTCACACCACTGAGACTGAGTTTCCTATCGATTTTGCAATCGAATCTTTGAGTGCTTTGAAAATAAATTTTGATACTCGTTTCTCGGACTTTGGTGCCATTGCGAATGAAATTAAGATTTTTCAGAATCCTTTTGATACTGACATTGAAATCCTAGCCCCGGAACTTCAAATGGAAATGATTGATCTACAGTGCAGTGATATAATTAAGAACAAATATCAAAACTCATCTTTGTTGGAATTTTATAAGAGTCTTCCACTGACACAATTTGATAATTTGCATAAATTTGCTCGTGGGCTGTTTTCTGTTTTTGGTACTACTTATTTGTGTGAGAAGACCTTCTCAAAAATGAAGTACATAAAAAATGTTTACAGATCAAAATTAACTGATGAGCATCTTAAATCTCTTTTAATAATTGGTACAAGTAAAATTAGTCCACAACTACAAACTATTGTCAGTGGAAAATCTCAATTACATAAATCTCATTAGTATTTCATATGTCATTATGCTTGTTATAAGTTATGTTTTTATTTAAAATGTATAAAATGTTAGTTGGATTCATTTCAATAATTTGTTAGTTATTATATACTGAAGTTAAATTTTCTGCATGTTATACATGTCTTTACTCATTACAATTCTGTGTTTCTTTATCCAACTTATCACAAAAACAATAACAATAAGCCTACAACAATATTATGAGTAGTTAGCCCATGACCATATCAATGTAGATGTCATATTAATAATTATTCAACATAAAATTAGAATACTTCAGTAAACTAAATTTAATTTGCTATAAAAAATATGTTCTCTAAAAGGAGTTTTCAAATATGCTAGCTCTCCGCGGGCCGGACAAAATCTGTCCGCGGGCCGGATGTGGCCCTCGGGCCGTAATTTGGAGACCCCTGTTCTAGATAATCTGTGCATTGTGTGTGTTTTCACTAAATTTTTCAACGTGGTTGGCAATATAATATGGAATACTTACATTTGTTCCTAACAATGTAGATGAAAATGATTTATATAAATGGCTTTCGTATTATATGCTGCATTGATTTATAAGTCAGAAATTTTTAGTTTATTACAATAAAGTATTTATACTATTTAAGGGATTTTTTCAAAATTTTCTTCCTTGAATTACTGATTTCAGTATACATAACATATTCATTAAAGATAATATTAGTAATGTAAATGAATTGAGAGACTGGTTTGGAATCATACACAACTGAAAATTTTAATTTTGATAGGCGAAGTAGTACTTCGAATTTCTGAAATGCAAGTAACAAGTATGACGCCGAATATCGTTCCTCCCATTTATATTACGCCGTTTAGAAAAAATGTGAAGTCAATTCACAGTATTTTAGATCATTCGCAATATTTTAGAACAGTTTTTCATCATTTCTTCCCCCCCCCCCAGCTTATTGTCATCCTTTTGCTTAAAAGCTATTGAGTAATGTTTTTAGCAGGTCTTAAAACCATATTAACCACTTCTTATTCTCCACCAGAACCACTTCTTATTTCCTATTAACTGAATACATATTCTAATACTTACGATTTTTCAATATCCATTTCAAGATTAGTTCAAGATTACTGTGGCGGTATCTAAATAAGCCAGTAACAGCTTTTGCGGACATGAATGATCACTTCTGTCTAGTAGTCGTGTTACTGGGCTTCAGGTCCGAGCAGAGGTGGATTAAGTGACTGGCGGACTTGGCGGCCGCCAGGGACCCTCAGAGCCAGTAGATGCCCTAAGTTTGATGTATTAATCATAAATTAAACGTGTAAAAAATATATTCAATTGATATTGGATTTGAGTCGTGTTGCAGTCCTAGCCATCTTTCTTCGGTTTATCTGTATTGTTGCAATCTGTACAAAAATTTTCGCGGGCGTTTTTTTTGCATAAATTTTATTTCTATCAAACGAATACTTCGTTCGTTTTTAGTTCACAGCCATGATTACTAACTCTCGGATACATTCAGTAGCGAATTGGCCAAGGAAATTGGCCCTGGCACGAAAAATATGCCGGCCTTAAGGCTACGTATGAAATGTACATTTACATATAAGTTATCATTCATTGTCGTCATCATCATCATAAAAAAATAATTTTATGTCTGTCTCTTCGAATCATATGTCGATTCAATCTTTCAAGTTTTTTGATCAGCCCGAAACCGTTCCGGCCCGCAGGGCATCTGCCCGGTCGCCCACCAGCCCCATCCACCACTGAATACATCTTACACACACTATATATATATATATATAATGGGAAAAATCTCAACACCAAGAAAAGATTATTGTAGAATAATGAAACTGCCGCGATGCATTTCTCTAGGTAACAAATTTAGTTCATTTAAGTTTCAAGATCACAGGTTAATGTAAACGTGAGAAGAGCCATTTCAAATGTGGAAGACATGAAAAACCGGTGTAACCCCACCAGAATTTTAGATACCTTGCATACAAGGTGTCGCACAAGAATCGGATATCAGTTAGGGAGATGGAATTGAATGCCTGCTGTTCTTTGTCCGTCAATATAAGGCAGTTTAATTCTGGTTGTGAACGACGCTATCATTGCTGTCCAATGATGTCCCAATCGTGCTCGATTGGAGAAAGATCTGGTGATCTTCTAAGAGTGTTAAGGTAATATTTTGGCACTCTATCGAGCACGTTGGTTTTCAACTGGGTATGAGGGTGCACGTTATTCTGTTAGCAATCATAGAATGATGTTTATGAATGGCAGTTCAAAAGTAGGCAGTTTTCAAGTATGAATGGCTCTAAAATTCACCATTGCGCCACTGCATCACTGGCACCAAGACAGAAACACAGCTTTGATCGGAGAACGCAACACATCACCTTTCAGCTCTCCAATGATCTCTAGCGTGACATTACTGAAGTCGCTGATGCCAGTGATTTGGAGCTTACACTACAGTATGAACACTACAGGGTATCTGTCTGGGAGCTATTTCTCAAACGACTAATTTGTTATCACTCCCTGTCTCACTGTAGTGCTGGAAAAAAAACTAATTTCTGCTGTAAGTGCACTACGATGGTGAATACCCATGTGGTGAATACGGCTGTCTTCTCTGTCAGTGGTGACCCGTGCGTGGTTGGACCATGGTTTTCTTGAGGTAGTGACTTCCTGGGACCACTGCTGCCAAAAATTATGCACATTGAATACATTCCTCCAATGAAAAGAAAATCCATCTTTTTTAGATATATTATACTACCTCGCTCAAACTCAGCGAGCTGTTGATAATGGCTTCTTCTTTAAGTCATTCTGGACCAACATCAACTCACTGCGTCAAATCTCAATGATAAATAACACTCCTGAACTTTATAGCATGTATTTAAAGTATCCTTGATTCGCATGCTCAAAGTGACACTACTAGCACTACACTTTTCTCCCTATCGCTAAATCTGAATGTAACTCACCTCTCACATGTATAAACAGGCCTACCAAATTTCTCTATGTAGCACAACTCCTTCTTAGTATAATGGGTTTTTTGTTTCCATCGGTGTATTTTACTAGTGAAGATAAATGAAATAAAAGGAAATAAGATAAAAGATATGTCTATAGTTCAAAGCAAACTATTCCAAACTAGTTGAATTTAAGCCTTAATAGCAAGATTAAGGTTAATAAAAGCGTTCCAGGCTGAAATTCGTGATTCGAATGAGGAAACAAAAAACCCATAATACTGAAAGCAACTTCCCTTTTGAAATAGATGGATAAATATGAATCTTTCCTAATAACCATGATTGGGAGTACCATGTTCTAGAGCAGGGGTGGCCAACCAGCGGCATGCGTGCCACAGTGTGGCACGGCGGAGTTGTAACAGTGGCACGTGAAGGCTTAAAATATTTTTAAAATTTGAACAGATAGTAATAAATCTTACAATTTTATTGAGAGGCAATTGCCTCATACGAAAAAAAAATCCTCAAAATTTATTAAAACACACTTAAATGAGTTACAATAGAAATTTATTGTGCAGAGAATGCACCTGCGCTGCTGTGCGAGATGGCTTTCCGATACTTTTTTCACTCGCGAGATTTAAGAATTTCAGGGAGTGTATTTTAAAATATCTGGAAGAAAACACAGAACTGCCCAGTGAGTACTTGATATTCTAGAATGACGATTGGCTATTTGATTTAGCTTTTCTTACAGACATTAGGGAAAATAAAGTAATATAAATTTAAGATTACAGAGAAAAGATTGTATTTTTCCTACCCTAGTTGGTCTTTTACCTACTTTTGTGGTCAAACTTATGCTTTGTCTTTATTTTGGAGAAAAGAATTTAGAATATTTCACATTAATGCAGGAACTATCTACCAAAGTTAACAGTGCTCCAAGCTGTAATAGATTTAAAAATTTAATATCTATTTTTACAGAATGTTATAAGCACGGCACGCATAATTACTTTTTATATGAAAGTGGCACTCTTCCTAAAAAGGTTGGCCACCCCTGTTCTAGAGAATAAATGCTACTAGCAAATTATTACAATAAGTATATTGTGAATTATTAAATGGATATAGTTTACTAAAATCTCTAGAAAATTATATCTAAAATTTCAGAAATGAATTTGGAAAAATTGAACAAGGAGCAACTGATTTATCAGAGCTCTCGTTTGAAAAGGAAGCAGGACAAGTTCGCTGGCAGCACTAGTCCTGTCAGTGAAAGAAAGAAATCTGTTATGATATTTTAAAGAAGGTAAAATTTTATAGCTAATTCATTTTATGTCATATGGGATAGGGCAAAAGCAGAACTATCTCGAAGAGCTGAGATTTATGAAACTACTATAGAACACACGTATTTTTTGACGAGAGTATTACCTGAAATTAAGAAGCAAGCTATATACCCGAAAACTAATGGAAATTACAAAGACGCTATTGAATCTTTTAATTTTTACAGTATATGAATTGGATCAGTTTTTACTATTTGTAAAGGAAAACAGATACAATGAATCACTAGAAATGCACCACTATACCGCTAGGAATGTACCGAGTTGCAAGAAAAATTCTAATGTGGAGATACTTTCCCTAATGTAGAGATTTTTTTGAAGATATTTTTAACAATATACAGATATCGAATGCATCGGGTAGGAGATCTTTTTCAGTTTTAAAGAGTGTTAAAAATTATTTAAGTACTATGGCAGAAAAGACAAATTTAACAACATGGCCATGTTATATATAGAATAAGATGTATTGGATAAAATAGATACGGCTAAAAAATAATTGATGTATTTGCCAAAGGGAAATCAAGATGTAAAGTTGTAAACCATCTTTAGAAAGGTTTTTAATTTTTTTAAACACAATTAAGATTTTTCTTTAGCCGTTGATTTTTAACATTAGCAATACATTTTATTTTGAGAATTTTAGGTTAGCGAATCTTTTTACTATTTTAGTTTTTTGACTCTTGAGCCGATGGGCCTCAAATTTTTTACCGCCAGGGGCCACCGACTACCTTAATCTGCCTCTGGATCCGAGTGTCGCGGGTTCTAATCCAGCACAGAATTTCCGTTCTAACGTCAAGGAAAAGTTTTACGCTCAAGAGATCAGCCAAGTGGGCAATCACACAGTAGGAACTAAAAAAATTAATCTACTATTATGTTAAAAACATGGAAATATAAAAAACGGATTATTAAAACGTTATAAATAATCAAAGCATAAAATTTTTACATTCACGAGATTGGAGAATCGAGCTATCACATGGTAAAAGCTAGAAAGTCAATGAACGGAAAATGTAAATTTACATCAAATCATAAAATAAAAAAATACAATATAAAAAGAGTAAAATAAAAATAGTTCAATGTTATAATTCAAAATTATGAATCACCAAGTTTTTAGTTCTTCCCATGCAGAAGCTAGAAAATCAATAAATCTGCAAATATGCTAAAATGATGAAAAACTCAACAAGAAAATAATACAATATAAAAACTGTAAAATTTAACAATTAAATATTATAATTCATAATTATTAAATACCTAGTTAACAAATCTCGCCTCTAGAATTTCACATTCGAATCTTACAGCACGTGCGCTACGGCAAGAATGATTTTAGTAGGTTCAATTAAGCCAATGATGAACTTGGCGATTTTCAAAAAGAGGCCAAAAATATCAAAGTAACCCAACCCTAGTTTGCAGATTTGTAGACTTGATTGACTCCAACGAAATTGAGTATTACTTGTCCGGCCTTATCTTTGTATGTCCTTTTATCTCTCAGTGTCTGTCCAAAAGACTATTTATTATCGTCAGTGGCGTAACGTACACCCCCGCAACCCCCGCACTGCGGGGGGCCCTAATCCTGACTGACGCCCTTTATGTAGATTTCTCAAAATTCGTTGAAATCCAACTTTTAAACTATTTTCCAATTGGCGATCTAACGTCATTCAAATTCAAAATTTTAATGCGTTCGTTAGATACCTTTGATCCAATAACCAAATCAAAAAACATTTTGTTTGATGTACTGTAATCCCCGTGACGAGAGGTACTTTTCTTTAGTGGTTTTTTTTCAAACCTAAATTACTATCAGATAAAATAAAAGTCAGATGGAGAATCGAGATATAATGCTAGGAAGATAAAGAAATTCATCAATGTTATTACTATAGTGTACTTTACATTAGCTATAGAGAGGGGGAAAAAGACATGATTTACTTTCTACCGAAATTGCAGCATAACTTATTGAAAACTTTAGTTCCCCCTCATATATTTCATTTTCATTTGGCGATGTCGTAAATAACGTACATCTGTTACGCTTTTTTCACATGAAATAGTATTACGATACTTGGAAAACCATAGAGAGCATTTAAATAATAATTTGGTCAGATTTATATGCATTCAATCAAATAAAGCATAATGAGAAACGTTTCACATAATTGCTCTTAGAACAGGCATCTCTGTGCTCCTTTTCTATTAAAACATTTCCATCTCACTTCTCGCTTTCATTATTAGAACTGTATTTTTTAATCGGAATTTAATATTCTGGTTCAAAAAATGGTATTTTGTCAATAAGGCAAGAAGAAACGAGGCCCTAAAATGAGAGGAGTTATAAAAAACTTTGAATATTTCTCAAAAACGAAAAATGCGAAAGGAAAAGGAGTACTATTTTTTTGTAAATGTGCAAAATTGGATAGATTTTTAATATCTGCAAGTACATAATCTTGTGCAAGTACTAGTAATAGTAATGCTAGTGAACCTGATGAACAAATCATGGAAATGAAAATAAATTCACAAGAAAAAACACAGTTTTGGACACTTCAGCTAATAAGGATACTTTTTCTCAAGAAAAGGAGTCGTAAGATGAAAACTGAGAAAAACAGACTCGAATAGAAGTAAGTGATTTTGCACTTTATGTAAGTGCTCATATAGATACAGATTTAAGGGAACAAATTTTCTTTTAGACTGTGTATTAGTAATAGAAGTTGTGTCTTTATCTTAGCGAGTGGAATGTATCAGTTTTTTATTTCTTTTTTCATTGAATAATGTTTGCATCACACAAAGAACTCTCTTTTTCAAGAGTGTCAGTTCTAGAATAAAATCGAACTTTAGATCAAGCTCATACCGGGATTTAGAAACAAAGAATAAGGTAAGCGATATCTTTTTCTTTCGCAATAATTTGAAAATGAAAATTATTTTACAGTTTTCGTGTCTTTCTTAATGTATTTTTTTTATTTTAGTTACCAGGTTATATTTCGACTGTTGTCAGAGAGATTTTCCATTTTAATAAATACCATAAATACTTTCTAAAGTTAAAAGTTATTTACTTCGTTTATTCAGACTCAGGTTGATTTTGTATTCAGCTATAAGTTTAATGTTCTTAAATTTTTAGGTGATGTGTATCGGTATATTATGTTTGGTTTTGTAATCCTTTGTAAGATCTGGCTTGGGAACCAAAACTTGACCCTGCATGGGGGGGGGGGACCTATTATTTTCAGTTACGCCACTGCAGCTATTAAATAGCTCATTATCCATTTGAAATAATTTTTATAGTTACTATTAAAACAGTGAACGCAGACTTTTTCTACTTGATTTTTGTTGGTATCGCTACAAACCTGTTTTTATTTTAAAAGCTATGAAAAAAACCGAGTTTACTTTTGTTTTATTCTCAATACTTGAAATGAACTAAATAAAATATTAAAAAAAATATTCTAATTTTGGTTTTTAAATTAATTTCGTTGTTTGTGTACGAAGTAGTAGATGTGTGTGTGTGTGTGTGTGTGTATGTGTGTGTGTGTGTGTGTGTGTGTGTGTGTGTGTGTGTGTGTGTGTGTGTGTGTGTGTGAACGCAGACTTTTTCTAGCAAATATAAAAAAACATAAGATCTGACTTGGAGCTCAAGACCTGACCTTGCGGGGGGGGGGCAATTATTTTCCGCTACGCCACTGATTATCGTGATTATCCATAATCTCGAAAGAATATTTTTTCAAAGTTCAGTTTAATCAGCGATTAATTCAGTTAATGAATATTAATTTATTTTATAATAATAAAATAAAAATGTGACTGAAAAAGTCGAAAAAATAGAATTATTCAATTTTATTAAAACATCTTCAATTGTTCTTTGCCTTAAAAAAATGAATGCATAAGGTCGATATGCGGACTTTTTTCAGCGGTTCTTTTGGCGCGTTTTTCGGGCGATTCTGCTCCAGATTCTGGCTACCCTTATTCCTCCTCTTTTCGTTTCATGGCCGATTTTCTAAACAGAGCAATAATTTTGTTTTATGGGGGTCTATGGGATTCTCTCTAACATCCTTCTTTTCATCTTGGATTTTTGATTGTTGAGACATAGATATTTCCGGACAAGAATTCACTACCTTATTTTCTATTCTTTATTAATATTTATAAAGAATATTTATTTATTTATGGATAATATTAATTATTTATTTAATATTATTATTTATTAATTATATTTAATACTATCTATTAATTATATTTATTATTTTTAATTATTGATTAGGTTGACTTAATTCTGTCACACACACAATATTAAGTTATATATTCTTTTATTATAATTGCCTTTATACATATTATTTATCAATATTATTTATTTATTTATTAACATCCATTTTTACTTATTGATAAATTATTCCAGTTATTGATTAGGTTGACTATCAGTTCTTACATTATTATTATTAATTTACTAAGAGGATAATTTAAATTTTAAAAACCTTGTAATTTTATATACCTTTAAATATTATAACCTGTTCCCTCTAACCATGGGACTATTTGTAGTGTTTATCCCAAGTATAAGAAAGTTCTGTGAGAAACAGTTCCTGATTCTTTTTCTGGCAAAAGGGCAACATTGGGAAAAAAGAAATTACTTAGTCTTGATTTTGTTTATGAAATATGTAGGAATAAGAAACTATTTTTAGATTTTGCGAGAGAAACTCGTCTGATTAAATCAGAATTTGTGTGCTCCAAGTGCAATATTCTGATGAAGTTTGGGAAGAAAAATTCTATTTCAGACGGTTACTCATGGATTTGCAGAAATTCCAGGAATAACAAGGTATGTGACACTACTAAAACCATACATCATGGCTCGTGGTTCAGTTGCTGCAAACTAAAATTAAATGAGATTTTTTTGTCTTACTTATCATCTGATCATGGGAACCACACACAGAATAAAAGAGACCAAAGCGCACTTCTATTTCTCTTCTGGTACAGTTGCAGATTGGGGGCATTTTTCCATCGAAGTCATTCTTGATTATATGGAAACAGCTTCAGAGAAGATCAATGGGGAAGGTAAGATAGTGGAAGTCGACGAATCGAAATTTAGAAAGAGAAAATGTAATAGAGGATATGCAGTGAAGGGGCAGTGGGTATTTGGAGGTGTAAAACGAGGATCACACAGGTAAGCTATTTTTAGTAGCTAGTCTGCACTATAAAGGAATGGATAGATCCTGGAACTGATTTTTTCCGACAAATAGAAGGCATTTTAAAATTTAGGACAAGAAGGGTTTGATCATTTGACAGTAAATCATAGCCTTCATTTTGTAGATCCAGTAACGAATTGCCATACAAATATCATAGAAGGTACTTGGAAGCATATTACAGATTCACTCCCTACCTGCAATAGAAAAAAAAAGATTTTAAATTTCATTTGGCTGTTTATATGTTTAGGAAATCGTGCAAACAAAAGAGAATGGATTGTTTCAATAAGTTTTTAGAAATTGTTAGGGATATCTTTTGGGCTGAGAGGGTTTATGTCAAATTCTTTAAAAGGGGAATTTAATCAAAATTTTTATCACAATCTATCTTGCCGACAAGTGATTGTTTTGGTCGTTGTGTGACAATTTTTTATAAATCCAGTGCTGCAAGGTAAATTAATTCTACTTATATTTAATTTATTCAATGTAAGCAAGTAAGATATACTCTTTATATTTAATCTTATTACTTGAGTTTTAATGTTCCTTTGCTTTAATATGTTTAATATTTTTTTAAGTTTCTCTTCTAGGCTTATGTAAGTTAATTTTCTCATTATCTTCTTATTTTATTACTTTAATTTTGATGTTAATTTGCTTTAATATGTTTAATTTTCATGTTTCTCTTCTAGATTTAATGTTATAATGATAATAAATCGAACAATTTGTTCATTACTATTATGAATCACTTACAAAAATAGATTTTCATTCTTAACCTCCTCAGACCCGAGACAAAAATAAAAGCTTGATATATTGTAAGAGGTATTTAAATAGCAGTTTTGATCACACACACTCTGATGTAGAAAAGTACAATAATTTTCTTTTAATTTATAGAAGATGGAGGGGGGGGGGAGTATTACATGTGATACAACAGGAACAAGACACTACAATTAGAATTATTTTTAGTACTAAGCAATATTGAAGTAATTAATTTAATGTTAGTCTTTGATCCCAAAATGCATACAATTCTTAAATTTAACATGAAAATTAAGTTTTATTAGCGTTTTAGGTACATATTAGTAGTTCACGTTATTATCACAATAACATTATTTTTTATTTTCATAAATGTCTTGAAACCATTTCTAGTAGTTTTAAAGCATAGAAAAACCTTGCAGTCTGTACATTGTACAATTAGTAAGATCGAGCAATTCTCATTCCTCAAACTGAACTCAAATCAGAATTATCGTGATTCATCAGCTCTAAAATTTCATCTGTGGTGTCAAATATTTCATTAAAAAAATACTTACTAAATAAAAAATTATCAGCACAAAAAATGTGTAAAAATGAAAAGCAGACACCTCAACTAAAGATTTTAACTCAAGGAATACTTCTATCAATCTTCAAATCCCCCAAAAAATATAACTAAAAATTGAAACAAAATTGACTTAAAAAGTATGTTCATATGTGATTGGGTCCCATTGTATCAACAGTGATACAAGCAAATTTCACAAGTCATTATGCTTTAATATTTCACTAAGAATTTCTCCTTTTTTGTTGTTAACTTGTAAAGTGTACATATACAAAGAAAAAGCATATTTTAAAAATAGTTTAACATGTGCATATATATAAGAAAAAAATACTTACTTCGATGACGTGCACACATCTTGTTTTGATTCAGAGACGCTATTAGCAAACGCTATCATGGACAGATACTGCCATGTGTTGACTAAAGAAGGAAATTATATGAGGTATTTCACTTTGGTATTTTATGTGATGCAACCGGTCTCAAATTTGTTTTTGCTGTTCAGCCTTCCCAAAAAAATTATGAAACTTTTGTATCACATGTGATACAAACGAACAGAGGAGGTTAAATTCAATGCAGTATTGCTAAACTAATCATTCTGCTATTTACATTTAGTTCTATAAAAATCTGTCCTTTCACTACTTTTTTAGTTTAATATTTATTATGGAATTTTCTCTCCTATTCCCTGGGCTCATGATAAAACTAAGAGGCCTAGGAGAATTCTCCTAGATTCCTACAATCCACCATAGCATCACTTTTTCACATGCAATAAAATTTTATTGCATAATTCTCTAAATTTTTAATTTCATTTTTTCATTGTATTTTCAATTTTATTTAATCTTAATTCTCCTTTAACTTAAATTTTTATTTTCTTAACTTTATTTCCCAACTGGACAAGCTCCTCCCACTTTCTCATTTTTAACTTTATAAGACCCCTGGGCAGCCAATTGGAGTCACTATCCTCACCATCCAACAACCAATCAGAGAGCAGCCTCTCAGCTCTCTCCAATGCTAAACTTACACCCAAAACTGCAATTAATTTTCCACCACAGGCACGCCTACCGGACCAGTCCTCTCCACCAATCGAAATGCTGTACCACACAGAAAGAAGAAATCCACTTTCGTTGCTTCCCCATTGAAGACTATCAGATATGGGATGGAGGGCTGCAAGCAGCCCGTATGCCCAAAGCAACCCTATGCTTTCCTTAGCGCCAAAAAAAATTGGTGATTTTTCAAAAAAGTCCGTTTATTGAACTTGTCCCCCATTGAATATTAGAAATATAAACTTAATTTACCAATAAAATGTGAATTAATTCACCTAAATTTAAATTCTATTTTTTTAAAATATAAGCTATAAATATGTTAACTTATCAAGAGGCTTTTTGAAAGTACACTGCTGGCCACCGTAAATGCAACACCCTGAAGGAAGCACGCAAATAACATGAAATTTACAATATACATTAGCGGAAGTGAGATATGCAAATGATTAGAATTGCAGAGCAGACACACATCACGCACGCCTGTGGCGCCACCTCAAAGCGCTATTTAAGGCTTGGAGATTTCAACGATTTCGAGTTCGGCAATTGTGTTTTTCTTTTGGTTTTTTCAAAAAACGATCCGTTATGTCTCGTAGAAAACAGCGATCAGCTTTTGATCAAGTATCCGAGTTCGACAGAGGAAGGATAGTGGCCTACCAAAATTGTGGATTATCTTTCAGGAAAATCGGTAGTCGCGTTCTACGAAACCAAACAACTGTAATGCGGATATGTGACCGCTGGATGCAGGAGGGTACGACGGGCCGACGTGGTCGATCGCATCCACCTGAGTGCACCACTTCACGTGAGGACAGGCAAATTGTACGCATGACAGTGACGGATCGCTCAGTCACATCACGAACCATAGCACAGCACATTGAGTCTGTAACGCCTCATTTAGTGTCTGCGCGTACCATTCGACGCCGTTTACAGCAGAGTGGTCTGTCCGCAAGACGTCCATTGCTTGGTCTACTCTTGACGCAGAACCACAGACGTCTCTGCCGCCAGTGGTGTGATGAAAGAAGGATGTGGGTGGCAGAATGGAGTGAAGTTGTCTTTACTGACGAGTCACGCATCTGTCTGCAACACTACGATGGTCGGATTCGAGTCTGGAGACACCGTGGAGAGAGGATGCTGAACAGCTGCGTTATGCACCGCCACACTGGTCCTGCACCAGGTATTATGGTATGGGGTGGTATTGGATATCACTCTCGCACTCCTATTGTACGCATTACCGGTACTTTAAACAGCCAGTGCTACATCTCCGAGGTGTTGGAGCCAGTTGTCCTTCCTTACCTTCAGGGCTTGGCCGCAGCCAAATTTCAACAGGATAATGCGTGACCACACGTGACACGCATTGTCCAAAGGTTCTTCGTCAATCACCAGATTGAATTGCTTCCATGGCCGGCTCGCTCTCCGGATTTTTCACCGATAGAAAACATGTGATCCATGGTTGCTCAACGATCTGCCACACCAGATCAACTTTGGCAACGTGTGGAAGCTGCTTGGTCTGCTGTACCCCAAGAACACATCCAAAATCCCTTTGAATCAATGCCGAGGCGTGTGGCAGGGGTGATCTCCAACAATGGCGGCTACTCTGGCTACTGATTCTGGCAGGAACCACACTTCACAGAAGTCTATAAATTTAATCATTTGATACTTGGTCAACATGTTATCTACAAAATAAATTTTGGAGTGCTATCTCTTGTCTTTCTTGGTGTTGCATTTACGGTGGCCAGCAGTGTATCTTTTAGAATAATTTTCATTTTCTCTTTAAAACAATACGTATGACCAAATGTTCTTAATTTAATGCGCTACCGAACGCAAATTTATGAGTTTAATTCAAAATTATATCGAAACCTGAAATCAATGTAAATTATAATTTTCAATTAATATTGAAGTTCAACTAGACAGAATAAAAGAGAGACTAAATTGAATTTTTCATCTGCCACTTTTCAATAACAGCAAACTAGATGTAATGTACTTTTATTTAATGTTTGTTTCAATAATGCAATAGTTATTTCATGTTTCTCAATATTTTTTGACAAATTGTAAAATTTAGGATTATGAATATTCTCTGTGTTAGAAAAATATATGTAAACTTCTAAATAACCACACTGAACAAAATTTTTCTGAAGTATATATTTTATTTTTTTTTCTAAATATCAAACTTATCATATTATATATAATTATATAGTATAATCTCATCTATATCTTTATTAATTATATATATATATATAATATCTCTTCTAAGGGGGGAGTTCGGTTTAATTTTGTTTATTAAAATATTTTGTATTGCTAAGGAGTAACAAAATAAACGACAGTCCAGAAGCAGGAATCGAACCTGCGCTCACGAATGTGAGATTCAGATTAGCTTCAACCCAGACATGTTGCCACCGCTATTTGATCTGAAACTGATTTCTATGTGTGTATATATATATGGGTGTACCAATGACCTGCCTGAAGAACTCCCCACGGAATGATTGGCCTTTAGTATATCTGATCGCGGACAGGCCCACGTTTCTGTAAGTTTGAAATGTTTACTAAGAGTATATTACTTATGTTCCTACCAAGAGATCGCCATTTAGTTTGAAGGAATGGTGGCCACACATGCGAGCTTCGGAAGTCTGATGCCATAACCTCTCGGCCATCCTGGACATAAGGTGGTTGCTCAACATAACATAGTTTTTCTGCAATTTATAATGTTTTAAATAAATGCTTTATGAAATGAACGTTATAAATTGTTTTTTTGTCATAGCTGTCGTGTCTATTACACAATAGAAAGTAAACTGCAAAATTATACATTTTCATTAGATTTCTGTATGAAACTAATATTCAAGCATATTTTATGTAAAATAAATCGTATTTATATTGGTTGTACTTTAAATGCTCTTAAACATTGTAGCGTTTATATTAAGCTTTCAATACATAAGTACATTTTGAACATATAAAACATATTATTTCTACAAAACTGCAAAACAGTTTTCGAAATACTGAACCAGTTATATCGGCGATATTTTTGAAATAAAGAAAAAAAAAGCTTAAAAATTATTTGGAAAATTTGTTGTATGAATATGAAATTTATCTATTCGTTTATTTAATAATACAGAATTTTATAATAAAAAGGAATAAAAGAAAAATGCATAAAAATAATTCACAAAACTCACCAAATATAAAATATTACATAATTATTTTTTTAAATCACTGCATAAGTATAAGTAACAGTAAAATAAATGCTGAAATACAGTTACATACGACTTGTTAAATATTAAGATATTTCTAATCATTACAAGTGCTTATGATATAATGTTGATAAAAATAAAACAGTATTTGAATAATATATATGCTTCGGGCATTGTGTGGAGGTATATGGGATAATATTCTTGTACCCATAATAAGATTTTTAGCTGGATCAAATTAATTTCAGAAGTATACATAAAAAGGCGGCTCAAGGGCCAGACAAACCGGACCCATGCCTGGGGCGGCATTTGGACCGAATTTGAAAAATGCTTTTTATTTTTTATGGAAAAATTCCTATGAAAATATTTTCTAAAATATTATTATTTATACTTTGGAAACCTATATATTTTAGATTATTAATATATGCATAAATTAAGTGTATAATAAATAAAATCACATAAGTTAATTACGATTTTAAAACAAAGGAATACTCAAATAAAAGGAAACTAGGTTATTTAAATGCCAAGAAAATTATTTTGTATATATCTATCCATAGTAATACTACAATATTGGTACTAAATTTTTTTCGTAAGAGAACTTGCACTTCCGGAACGAGACATAGCACAAATTTTATTATGGTTCCTTTAATTTAAAAAAAATTTGTGCCTCATTTGCCTTGTAAATTGTAAGTTTTAGAATGTTGAGAGAGGGCGTAAAAAACTATCTGGTGCCCAATACAAAAGAAAGAGACTCGATAAACAAGCCCATATTAAAAAACAAAATAGAAGTTTGCTAAGCCAATTATAAGGCAATAGAAAAAAGGAAGGCAGTAAAGAATTATAATCTTATTTAGACTTGCAATGAAATAAACAGAAATGATAGTGGCACTACTCTTGTAGGAACTCTTACAGAGAAATCCAAAGATCACGATAATTAAACCGTGGTATTTTGTTCAGATCTAGGAACCTGGCCAGTTATTCAATCAGACATCGATAGACGTTGTTTGGTAAAAGAAGGACCCCTTTAGCTATTGTCTGAGTATGATTTTTCTTATAATGACACATGACGAAGATTTGCACGCAATATTATACTAGAATTTTAAAAAAGGGTGAAAAGGTTATGCGTAAATGGTTAATTACAAAAAATTGCGTACATTGTTTTTGCTGAAAACTTTTTGGCTAGATCATTAGTTCCCTTTCCAAAGAAAGCTTTAAAAGTTGGAAGCACCTCGTTGAAACTCTAAAAGAACGCGAAACATTAAAAAAAAACCATAATTAAAGCCAAAGTTCTTGGATTGATTTTAGTCAGAAATTACAATGTTCTAAAACAATTGACAATGACTCGTGCAGTACTACAGATAATAGTTATTAGTGCAAGGTGCTTCTGCGCATTGTAGCAACATTAAAAATGCTTGCTCAAAATTTCTTAGCTCTTCGGGGTAAGAGTGACAAACTTTACAATTCAAATAATGATAATTTTTTACAAATAGTTTGATCCAATAATGGATGAGCAGGTCCAAAGAATACTAAAAAGGAAGAAGCTAAAGTACACTATCTAGGGAAAATTATTCAGAATGAAACAATTTATCTTTTACATGAGAATATTAAGTTAAACATTGCTCATAAAATTAAACAAACCAAATATTGTTTGATAATTTTAGACTGCACCCTTGATGCTAGCAAGATAAAACAAATGACACTTTTAGTAAGATATGTAGGTACTGAGAAATCTAATCCTTACGAAGTTATTGTTAAAACTGATGAGAGTTTTTTAGGTTTCTTTCCAGTTGATAGATTGACTGGAAGAGAACTTTCAAATTTAATAGTTGAGAAACCAAAAAAAACTAGGGCAAGATTTGTTAGGTATGCGGAGACAGCTCGACAATAACGGAGTCAAAATGAGAGACGAGAAATAAGGAGTAAAATTTTGAATTCGGACGTAAGATCAGTAAACAATCTACGTGCCATGTAGTAGTCACTCTTTAAATTTGGTCATTAATGACATGGCAAAAGCATCCTTAGAAGCCTGTGTAACTCCTTAAAAACTTTTAACATAGTTCAAAAAAAATTTTTTTTTCATCATTAATTTTGTGCTGGGCCATATATAAATGGCATAACTTTAAATCCACAAAGTGCAACTCGCTGGGAAAGCAGAATAGAGACTATTAAACCCTTAAGGTATCAATTGGGAGGTATTTATGATGCTATATTTAGTGTTCATAATAATGATGAAATTAGTTACTCTATAAGAGATGAGGTGTCTGGATTATTAAATTCTATTAAACAATTCAAGTTCCAATGCTCCATATTTATCTGGTATAAAATCTTAAATAGAATAAATCCGATAAGCAAGCTATTGCAGGCAAAAGATTACTAACTACCATCTGTATGGAACACTCAAGAAATTGTAAAGAGTTTTTAAAGGATTTTCGATCGGATGTGGCTTTTGATAAAATTCTCTGTGATGAAAAAGCTGTCGAGATTGATATCTCTGCTAACTTTCAGGTGACGCAGCCACGTCACAGGGCTCAACAAAGAAATCTTGATTACGAAGTATGAAACGATCCGGTGGAATATCCTAAATTAAAATTCAATATAGAGTTTTATTTTTTTGCAATGGACCAAACAGTTAATGCCTTGGAATGCAAGTTTAATTTAATGAGTACTCACAGTAATTGTTTCCACTTTTATACAATACATATGATTTAAGATATGCCCTTAAAAATTTTATTAATTAAAAACTTTAAAAATTTAGAAATGATGTTGACCAATGGAGAATCAGTGGACATAAACGCGCTTGATCTAGCAGATAAGATAATGTCAGTTTCAGCTTTTATAGGCAAAAAAAAAAAGAAAGCCCCTGTTGAAGTTTCAAAATTTATTTCAGTTTTAGAATTTGCTCCAAATTTTGCTGCTACATTAAGAATTTTACTTTTTTTGACAATAAGTTTAGCAAGTAGAGAGACTGGGGAGATTGCCAAAATTAAAATTAATGAAAAATTTCTTACGGTTCACAACTCTTCAAAATAGATTAAATGGCTTAGCTACTTTGACAATCGAACATGAAATAGCCGAAAAATTGATTTAAAGATGAAAGTTTTAAAACGTTTTCAGAATTAAAAGTCAAAAAAAAAAAAATCTTGTAATTTTTTTACTTGTTTTACTTTTTTTGTTTTATTTTTAATAAAAATTTATATTATATATACTGTTATGCTGCCTTTTTCTTCGCAAGAAATATTCATATTTTGTAGGTGTGTATTTATGAACAATATTTATCTTTTTTAATAATATTTTTTGTAACTTTGGGAAAAGGGGCGGCATTTTTTATTTTTGTCCGAGGTGCCCCAAATCGCTAGAGCCAGCACTGATACATATGAAGGGTGTAGCTATCGCCGTATCAATGATGCGGGGCCCCCAATCCTTAGGGGCTCCGTAATATGTAAGTTAAACACTGATAAATGTTAAGAGTCCTCAAAAGAAGGCCCTAAGGGTATTTAGATACAGGGCCCACTCAGGATTATCTACGTCAGTGATACATATGCTGAGCATTTATGCTTTTACATTTTAAATATTTGATGAGAAGGAAGAATGCTTTTGTTAGAGTAAGTAAATAAAATCCTACTTTCAGCATCCTTAAATTTTATTGCACTGAATGTACAACAATGTTTAAAGAGGAGAGAAAGCTTACAAATAAAGGGAAAAGTTTAATCATTTAACTGTGGTGCCCCGTTTGAGACCACTCAACTATGTGTATCGTTCAAATCGAACGATGACGAGTATACTTATGAATCACAGAGTAAGTGTCACTGTTAAAATATTGGTTAAAAAATGGGTTTACTTTATAAAATTGCCAACTTTATTACTCATACTTATTTATTTGGCTAACTTAAACATATATTACATACATATTGGAGTTTTTATGGGTATCTATGAATTTTAGTGGCCGTCAAAACTCCCGGTCTAACGTACCGAAACACACACTAATTTATTCCTTCTTCACTGACAAAATATTTTCTGTGTTGACACTAAGGAAGCTCTGGAGTAGGTGCTGTAGGGTTGATCACAGTCCTCTTACCAGAAATCATCCTTGCCTTTCCTACCCCTTTAAAATAACTGTTCTTCAGGAAGCACGCTTTGGGCCATTAATGTCAGCACATGATTATCTCATTAAGAGACTGGCTTTTGCACAACTCTATAGCAAGGGAACTTAGGGCCTGCAGCTATCAATGGGCTCAGCTCCTAGTAGGTGTCACGCATTTTCCCCATGGATGACCATACCTAAAGAAACCCTATTATAAATCAACTTTCCGACTTTTACCTTTGACCCTTTTAGGCTAACATCTAAAAAATATTATCAACACAAGCAAAAAAAATTTTCATTCAAACTTATACGCCGTTTCTGTCAGTGCATACGGGGACGCATAAATTCCTCTTAAATTTTTCACATTTTTTATGTATTTTTTATATTTTAGCCTTGTCCAAAATATTCGAAGCAACTTAAAATTTGAGAATATGCTTTGTTTTTCTCAAAAATTGCAATTTAAATAGTCAATGATCACTACTTTTCATGCATGGCGAGCATACTCGTCAATTAAAGTTAACTGGTTAAAGCGATATAAGCTTGCATATGAGAGATTAAATGTAACCACCTTGGAGGCCCGTTAAATTTTTTAAACCTGCACTGGGATTAGAAAAGGAATATAAGACGGGGTGAAATGAACTTACGATAAAAAAAACTGTTTTTCTTTCTTTGACTGTCGGTCCAGTTAACGTTGAATATGCCTATTAAAATGCTTGACCTGTTTAGATCTGCCTTCAACCAATTATTTTTGAAATAAACAAGAACTCTTAGATATGTTGTTGTTTCTAATGCCACCTGTCTGATGGTGTCAGACAGATGGCATTAGAAAGCGGCAAAAGGGCAAGAGATTTACTTCTGTCGTTAGCCACAGTTTTAGAGCATTATACAGGTGAGTCAAATTTGCCTAGCTTCTACTCCAATTTTGAGGGAGAACACCCTGGAGGTAGAGGCGGATTAAGCGGGGGGCGGACCTGGCGACCGCCAGGGGCCCCCAGCACCAATAGGGGCCTCAAACTTGATGGATTCCAGTTATAAATTCAACTTGCAACAAAAATATCTTGAACCGATATTGCAACAACGATGATTTCCATGGATTTGAATCACGTATCAGCCCTAGCCATCTTTCTTTCGTATATTTGTATTTCTGCAATCTGTACACAAAATTTTCGCATGCGTTTTGTGGCATACTACATCTTTCAGTGTGTATGTGTGTGTGATGGAAATAAAATCCCAACACCAAGAAAAAATTATTGTAAACTAATGAAACTTCGGCAATACATTTGTCTAGGTAACATATTTAACTGATTAAAGTTTGAAGATAATGTAAGCGCGCGCGAGAGAGAAGAGCCATTTCAAATGTGAAATTATGGTAAATTAAAAACCTGTGTAACCGCCAGAATTTTAAGAAAACCAACAGCACCCAGCATCGGGTAGATGCAGCCCACAAACAATTGAATTTGAACTTGATAAATATGTTAACTTCGCAATAACATAATTTTGGTACCCTCGGTGGGACGGGTACTTTAGAGAAGAATTGAATTTTTGAGTTTTTAAAAATTTACCTTATTTAGAAAAATGGCTCTAAGTGTGAATTGAAAGCGAAGAGGAAAGGTCTTAGGCAAGCCTTCACCTTTAGCTTAAGAAAAATTGAAAATGAACTGAACAGAGAAGATGCGGATCGAAAGGAACTCTCCGTATTAAGAACTCAAATAGCTGATAAGTTCCAGAGACTAGACAACTGCCAATTACTTCTATCGGAGGAGTTACTGAAAGAGGAAAACGGCGAACAACTATTTTCTGAAGATTTCGAAGAAGCAGAAGCTTATAGAGACAGATATCAGGAAAACTACTTTAGAATTGAAAATAGATTAGAAGAAAATGCTCGGCCGAGTGAAGCGGAAAAAAGAAAATTCAAACTACCAAAGATAGAGTTGAAAAAATTTAATGGTGAACCAAAAGAATTCCTTGCCTTTTGGAGCCAGTTCAAGAAAATACATGAGGACAGTTCAATTGCGGAGGATGATACGATGCAGTATTTACTACAATATGTTGAACCTCACTCTAAAGCTGAAAGATTAGTCCTTAGTTTTCCGTCTACTGCCGCCAACTACTCGAAAGCAACTTGAACTACTCTGAACTTGTGCAGGCAGAGGGTGAGGTCATTGCTCTACTGTCTCGCAGTGTAAATAAAGCCTTTTGAATGACTGCTCTGGAACTATTTTAAGAAAACCAACAGCACCAGCATCGGGTAGATGCAGCCCACAAACAATTGAATTTGAACTTTATAAATATGTTAACTTCGCAATAACACCGGTGAACGCTGCCTACCAGAGTGCGTTATCGAACGACACATTGGCCTAACACCTGGAGTTATTTTTTGGGGTGCGATATCGTATCATGGACGATCCAATTTGCAAGGAATTGAAGGTAATCTCAATAGCAACAGGTACGTCCATGAAGTGCTACAGCCCGAAGTCATTCCCTTCTTTCAAGGCATCTCAAGAGCTATCTTTCAGCAGGTTAATGAACGCCCACATGTTGTAAAGACTTTTCGAGACTTCTGTTCAGCCCAACACATGCAACTTCTTCTTTGGTCTGCTTATTCACCGGATATGTCGTCTACTGAGGAAGTGTGGGATTTGGTTGGTCCGCGTCTCGTTCCTGATCCGTGTCCTGTAGCTTCAAAAGACGAACTTTTGCTGCTCATACAAGCAATATGGAATTCTCTGCCATAAGCAGACATTCAAAATCTGTTTGACTCCATGCCACGTCGTATAGAAGCAACAGTTATTGTAGCGTGCGGTGGCTATACCAAATACTGATTTCGGGCATTTAATATTGGTTTTTTTTTTGCAATGAAAATCTCGCCATTTATTTGTACTATTACTAGCTTTCATGGCCCGGCGTTGCACGGGCTTTTACCGAATGCATACATATGTGCATTGACAAAAAAACGTACAAAATGACAAATGAAATTCATATGAAAGTGTCTTTTTTTAAACTACCTTTTTTTTAAAAATAATAAAGATAATCAGTTTTATAATTTTTTTAAAAAATAATATATTGGTAACTATGTTTTGTTCATTATTTTACATATGTGTGTAAAATGTTTCATATTCAAGAAATATTTTTTATAAGATGTGGTATGTATTGAAGAAATGTATTACAAAATTATATCATGCTAAGCAAATTATTTTTCTAACTTTAGAGAATGCTTGAAGTATCATTATAAGGCATAGAAATTAGGCTGGAAATTAATAATGGAGCATATAATGCATAAACATTGCTTTTATTTTTTTCAATTTCTAGTGGGTGACATTTGATGTTAATACAACTTTTTCAAATGTAAATTCATTAATTAAATTTTAAAATATTAACAAACAAAAATTATAGTCCAACAGCAAAAAAGAAAGCAAAATCGTTCGTTGGTCCCTGTAGCGCAATGGACTTCTACTCCAAAAGTTCATGAGTTCGAATCCCACCTGGGATGGCATAATTTCTGAAAAAGTGACTTTTTTTTAACTATACTATTTTATTGCAAGATTTAAACTTAATTGTATACTAAATAAACACAGTAACAAACAAAATAGTCCAACACCAATCATAGAAAGGAAAATCACTTTCTATTTTGTCACTTAATATTGTGATTCTGTCATACATATTTTTATTAATTGTAACTATTTAACCATTTATTTTATTTTTTGACATTTAAAACTACCTTTTTTTTAAAAAAAATTAATGCATGTGGAACCATTAGCCAGATAATTAAATATTATATTTGAAGAAGTTTCCAGAGTAAAGCGCGAGGACTGTGTTTATATTAATCGTAACTTTAAAATAAAAAAGTAACTAAAACAAAACAAAAATTTTGACCTAAGTAAGTATTGACATAAAAATTTTTTTTTTATAATGCTTTTTTTAAAAAAAAAAATGAAACATTATCAGGTTTATTATGCTTTTTTAAGATAATATATGCAGCTAATTTATTAAAAAAACTCGTTAATTATGTTTTGTTCATTATTAATATTCAAAAAATATTGGTATAAGTAGTATGTAAATTAAAAAAGTATTACAAAACTATATTATGTTCAGTAAAACAAAGGAAAAATATTTTGAAATTAAAATTGCTTTTGTAACTTTAGAGAATGCTTGAAGTATCATTATAAGGCATAGAATATAAGGCTGGCAATTAATAATGAAGCATATAATATAGGAACATAGCTTTTATTTTTTCTATGAAAGTTATGTCATATGTGCATGGATAAAATAAATGTAAAACATGACAAATTAAATTGATAAAAGTGTTTGATTCTTTTTAAAAAAGTTAGTTTTAAATGTTAAAAAATAAATGAAGATTATCAATTTTACTATATTTTTCAAAGATAATACACAGCCATTTGAAAATATATTTTTCAGAGATAATATACAGTTACTTCATTGAAAAACTGGTTAATTATGTTTTGTTCATTATTTTATATATGTGTGTAAAATATTTTTAATATTCAAAAATATTTTGATAAGAAATGTTACATATATGAAGAAATGTATTACAAAATTATGTTAGGTTCAGTAAAACAAAGGAAAAAATATTTTCAAATCAAAGTAACCTTTGTAACTTTAGAAAATGCTTGGAGTATCATTATAAGGCAAAGAAAATAGGCTTAATAATGAAGAATATATATATATGTTATGCTGAACTATCAAACTATAAGCAGAAAAATATTCATATTACATCTAAATGCATTAAAATGGACGTAAATAACACAGTATTTTCTTCTCAGCATAAAAGTAAAAAAAAAATTCTTTTGAGTCAAGAATCAAAAAATTTTGATTAATTTCTGAGTTAAACTTTCCACACACAGACCTGACAATCCCACCACCAACTCCCCTGAAATCAGGAACAGCCGGGTTGGCCAAGCCTGACTGGCAAGTCCCCAGAGGATAAAAATAACAATATTTCAATGGTATGAAATTTCCTGAATGAAATCAAAATCTAAAAACTACAATAATTATATAAAGAGTGAGCTTGTGTGTGTGTGTGAATCACATGACACAGTTTTAAAATAGCAATATAATAACTAACAAAATATAACATGTATGTAGCTATTTCATGGTTAATTATGTTTTGTTCATTATTGTACATATGTGTATAAAATATTTTTCATATTGAATAAATATTGCTATAAGAAGTGGTATGTAAATGAAAAAATGTATTACAAAAGGATATTACGTTCAGTAAAACAAAGGAAAAAATACTTTAAAATTAAAATTACTTTTGTAACTTTAGAGAATGCGTGAAGTATCATTGTAAGGCTCAGGAAATAGACTGGCAATCAATAATGAAGTATATAATTGATTAACATTGTTATTATTCTTTCTATGGAAATTATGCTTATTTAACCGAATACGACTTTTTATTTAACATTTTAAACTACATTTAAAAAAAACATGACAAATGAAATTGATAATAAAAGTATCAATTTCTTTTATTTTTGTAACATTTAAAACTACCTTTTTTTTAAAAAAAAAAAAACTAATGTGTGTGGAACCATTAGCCTGTGCATTAAACATTATATTTAAAGCACAGTTTCCAGAGTGAGGGGTGAGGACCCTGTTCCACGTGTCACTCCACAGTATGCAAAATAAGTGTTTACATAAAAAACTGTTTTAATAGTTGATTATGTATACACTTATCTTATATTATTAATGCCTATATACATGTTTAAATTTTCAAGTGAACCAAAATATTTTGAAATTGAAATAACTTTCATAATGTATTACACCGTCAACGATACACGGAAAATTGGGGCTCAACAAACCACAAAATTTCATGCAACCATTTTTAAATGTAAAACTGCTTTAATAGTTGATTATGTATACACTTATCTTGCATTATTGCCTACATTTTTAAATTTTTAAGGGTATCAGAGCACATCAGACACTTTAAAAAAGAAATTGACTTTTTGATTGCAGTTTTAAGAAAATAGAGTGAGAGGCAAGGACCCTGTTTTACGTGTCACTCCACAGTATGCAAAATAAGTGTTACATAAAAAACTGTTTTAATAGTTGATTATGTATACACTTATCTTACATTATTAATGCCTACATGTTTAAATTTTCAAGTGAACCAATATTTTGAAATTAAAATAACTTTCATAATGTATTACACCGTCAACGATACACGGAAAATTGGGGCTCAACAAACCACAAAATTTCATGCAACTATTAATGATTTATAATTTCGGAAATTAAAAGAACATTGATAAAGAAAAAGTGACATTTTTATTAATATGATATGTATGTGTGTTATAAAAGAAGCAAAAAGTAAGTACCATCCATCAACAATACACAGAAACTTGGGGTAAAACACACCACAAGGTCCATGAACTGTTGTAGATTTCACAATTTTTATAATATGATATAAATGTGTGTTATAATAAAAATGCAAAATGTAAGTACCATCAATCCAACTGAAGAATACTCTCATTTCTTCAATTATCTTCCCATTATGGCAGCAATGGGTGTAAGCTCTTCTGACATTCTTTTTCTGCCCCATAATACAAACCCCCACATTTCAGACAAACATTGTCCATTTCTCCACAGTTATGCTCTTCAACAACAGGGTAAAGAAAGGTTCTTGCACCATAAAAGTTTGTATCTGAAGGAAATTTTGTTCTTCAGTGACGTTCAGACGGCGTCCTCTTGCATGCTGTGCCATGGTTGACAGTCGATGACTTCTCTGTTCTTCCGTTTCCTCCGCTCTTCTCTCCTGGTCACGTTGTGCCATGGCTGCCAATCGGTGACTTCTTTGTTCTTCCGTTTCCTCCGCTCTTCTCTCCTGGTCACGTTGTGCCATGGCTGCCAATCGGTGAATTCTCTGTTCTTCTGTTTCCTCCTTGTGCCATGGCTGCCAATCGGTGAATTCTCTGTTCTTCTGTTTCCTCCGCTCTTCTCTCTTGGACACATTGTGCCATGGCTGACAATCTCCTGTTTCTTTCTCCTTCAGTTTTCTTCTGCTCTTCTCTCTTGGACACGTTGTGCCATGGCTGACAATCTCCTGTTTCTTTCTCCTTCAGTTTCTTCTGCTCTTCTCTCTTGGACACGTTGTGCCATGGCTGACAATCTCCTGTTTCTTTCTTCAGTTTCAGTGGCTCTTATTTTGCCTTCTCTAATTGCCTGCCTTCTACGGGCAGCATCACCTGTAATGCTTCTTTTCCGTTTAGGCATTGCAGATGAAAAACAACCAAACAAAGCGGAAAAAAACTATTTAAAACTTTACAGCTAGACCTGATTTACGTTCAATGACAGTTATATATAGCAAATACAAATTTAGAATAATATAGTGATTGAATTAATACGATGCAAGGATTTTCAACATTAAAACATGCTAAATAAATTACTACAAAATAAAGTTTCAAGCACCTATTTTTACTTTTAAGAAAGACATATACAAAATCAATTTAAAGTTTATCACTGATCTAATATTCTGCAAATAAATACGTTACGTTTGAAGAATTCCTTTGAAAATCGACAACAAAACTAAAACAGAAACAATAAAAAAAAGTAAAAATACTAATTAAAACTTTACAGCTTTATGTTCAATGAAAGTTATATATTCATAATAATATAAAGATTTAATCAATACAATGCAATGGTTTTCAACAATACAACACCCTAAATAAATTACTACAAATAAAGTTTCAATTCCTATTTTCGCTTTTACATAAGACATACAAAATTAATGTAAACTACTTTAATACTCTACAAATTAATACATTAGATTTGAAAAAGAGAGTACTTATTTTTTTTTCCTTAGATAATCCACAGAAAATGATGCAATAAGCATGAATGATGCAATAATAAATAGTTGTAGGGATTCTGGTAACCAGGGAAATCCTAAAATTTGAGAAATGGCGGGAAGTAAGAGGAGGGAAATCCTAAAATTTGAGAAATGGGGGAAAGTAAGAGGAGCCGGGGTTTATATACGGTCAATTGGTTGAAACAATGTCTTTAAGCGCTTGCGCGACGCTCCCCCCCCCCCCAACCTTTCTACTTTATTCTCTAGGGAAAGATGACGCAAGATAACGTCTTAAGATGACGCAACCATGATAATTTTTTTCAATCTTCACATTGATTACGAAAAAAATAGTCTACACACGAAAAGAAATTTTCGGAAATTTATTTTTAAATGACTGATTCTTTAAGAAAAAGCATGCTTCATAACACTAAAATAAATTCATGCCCAACGATTCAGAAATCATTTCATAAAAAAGCATCGATTTTGACTCATTTTAAGAAAAATCTTAGAAATTATATTTTGGCTTTTCTATTTTATTGGAATAATTAAGTTTAATTTATGAATAAATAGTAACACACAAACAAACAAAAAATAGTCCAAACACCATATATAGAAAGAAAATTGCTTTGTACTTTGTCACTTAATATATAATTCTGTCATATGTATATAATTTATATCAATTTCAACTATTTGATAAAGAAGTAACTAAAACAAAAATTTTCTTTAAGTAGGAATTGACTTAAAAAAGTTCTTTTTATAATACTTGCTTTTTATAAAAATTAAGATTAACAGGTTTATTTTATTTTTCAATGATAATCATGAGCTATTTTCATAAAAAACTGGTTAATTATGTCTTGTTTATTATTTTAAATATTCAAGAAATATTGTTATATTACACAACATCAGCATAAAATCAAATATCACCAGAAATATAAAATGCAAGGAAAAAACAGATGTTCATCATTAAATTAAATGCTTACCTCAAAATCTTTATTTATTCTTTTTATTTGTGAATCACTTCACTCAACCACGTTATTTTAAATATTAAACTACGATAAAATATTCAGGATATCACATATTTTGAAAATTTTCAGAACAATCTCTGCCTTTCGTCCATCTAATTTCAAAACTGAAACTTTAAGATTGACCTTCGTCTACCGCGCATGCGCAAAAAAATATAAAAATCTTGGGAGTGTTTTTTTTAATGTTTTCATTATTTTTAAGGTATAATTTTCAAGTATAATTTTTTATAATTTTACACATCGGTTGAAAAGTGCGATAATTTTTGAAAAAAAAATGTAACAATAATACTGCTAAAATTATTTCTCCCCAAAACGGCATTTTACGAAAATCACAAATTTTTTTTTAAAATCCGTAATTTTTAAGAAATTTTTTTAACCTTAGTAAAGATTATGGATAATATTTCTTTACACAAGGAAAAAAAGTTTCGTGCAATAATGTTAATAAATAACGAAGTTATTCAATGTCGAGTAAAAATTTCGAGTAATTTTTAAAAAATCGCAGAAAAAAAGTTTTGGGTCATTTTTATTTTTTTAAATGAATGGGATCTAAAGAAAAGGCTTGAAGTTAATTAGTGTAGAATATCGATTTTAATACACGAAATTCGAAATTCAACGCAACGATTTAGAAATAATTTTCATAAAACGCATCAGTTTTAAACACTTTTAAAAATCGAAAAAATAGAAATATCGTTATTTTACAAAAGAATTATACCGTATCGTGGCGAAATAAAAAGATCTTTCTGATTCTGTAATTATTTTTTGTCTGATTTCAACACCGAAAATTGGATGACAATTTTAAAATGGTGAAAACGTAAGATTACCACTCGGCTGAAACGGAATGGAAGTTCTGCCAAGTAAACAACCGGCAGGAGTAAAACAATTAGGCGTCTTAAGGTTTTTAATTAATATCTTTTCAACTAATTACAATATCGGAATATAAATGGGCATTACGGCTTCCCCGGAAAAATTCCCGATCTTTTGGTACCTTCCGCGACTTTCTGCGTCGTACGGTTCGTGAGAAGATAGAGCACATACATACATACATACATAATACATACATACATACTACATACATACATACATACATACATGCATGCACATGCATGCATAGTTAATACGTTTGTTTACCTTCGAATTTTAATAGTTTAAGACTAGCTTTCATGGCCCGGCGTTGCACGGATTTCTATACTTTTATAAATTTTCCGTTCCCTTCACAAAAGCAGCATGACCAATATTCTTTTTCGAAATTACTTTGGCTTCTCTGTTTCTCCCCTCGCTTAACCCGGCGTTGCACGGGCTTTTACCGAGTGTATAACTTAATCCCCATGAGAACTTCCTTTTCCCTCATGATGCCAGAACTTCTGTGTGGGTGTGTACACGTACGATGCGAGTGCATGCCCGCATCGCTCGGGCTTTCTCGTTTAACATTTTCCCTTCCCTTCAATAAATCAGCACTTCCAATATTCTTTTTCAAAGTTAGTTTGACTTCCTTATTTCTCTCCCCCCGCCTCACTTAGCCCAGCGTTGTACGGGTTTTTAGCGAGTGAATTACTTAATCACGACGGGAATATCCTGTTTCCCTCAAGACGACATCACTTCTGCGTGCAATGTAAGTGATTTCCAAAACAATGTCATTAAATTTCCCATTCTCGAAATTTGTAACTTCTTTTCGTTGTGAGACGGGTTTCATTTCCTTTCCATTTAACCGGCGTTGCACGTACATATTCAAATGCATAACATAATTTCCATGGAAATCCCCTTCCTTTATCGAAGTTCCTGGTATGTGTGTAATTCATATATATTAACGTCATTACAATACCTTTTTCAAAATATCTTGAGATCTTAATGATGTCAAACAGTTTCTTTTCAGGTCACAGTGACTTTTTTGAGTGTAGAACTATTTTCTTCCTTACTCTCCCCCCCAGGTATAAGATTTATCTTCAAATTTCTATTACTGACTTTTGAAAAACAATATTGCTTTAGTAAAATAATAAATTTAAACAATAAAATAAAATTATTTTGATGCTTAATTAAAAAAGTCATCATTTTTTTATATAATAGATAGTTTTTAGGAATCTAAAATACTAAAATTTTTTCAGGTTTCATTAATCAATCAATCGTTACTTACAGTTAGCTTAAAATGAGTCTAGATCGTATTTTTATCCAAAATAATAGGCGATATCTTTTTATGAACAATAATTAATTTAATAATAAAATAATAGATATTTCCTTTGATTTTAAAAATATATGAATTTAAATCCTTAGCTATAAATACTAATAAAAAAAATTCTACAGTAGCTTTGTAACGCTTGGATGTTTGATTAACATATGTAAGTGTTAAAAAACACTAAGTTATATGTTTACATTCACTGAAAAGAAACATTCAAAAGAAAATAATACTATCTGATAAAACATTTAATTTTTTTTAATTTTATGTTTTTCACTCCGCTTTGTGTTAATTAACTTATTT
>BMAO01016612.1:0-54350 GCA_019973975.1 Trichonephila clavata
GGTATGCCGTATGAGAATATATATATAAACACCGAATTTAAAAACATTGAAAAGAAATTTCTCTCTACATAGTTTTACCACTACATTTAGTTCTTGTATTTATCTCCAGAGATTTTGAAGAAATATAATAAAAAATATTTATGCACATTAAAGAGTTAGATAAAATATTTTCGTCTCCTTCCAGCATATAAATCTGGGTTTTTATCTGTGTAAATTGTTCATAAATAACAGCAAAGGACGGTTAGAAATTTTAGACGTATTAAAACATTAAAAAGATTAAACAAAATTGCTTTTAATAAAACACTACACTCGGTAGAATTAGATACAACTGTTTAGAACGAAAAGAAAGTCTATGTCATCATTACTCTTGCACAAATTCTCTACAGCTGGATTTATTTGTAAATATCCAAATCCGAGTTTTGATTATTCCAGTCATAGAAATGACTAAAACATCAGTTCACTATTCGAGTGAAAGTAAAGTATATTCTTTTTTCCCAACTATTTATTTCAAGATTTAAAAGAAATTCAGAGCTTTAGGAGGATAATTATTTTACTATATAAACTTTAATATTTAAATTTTTTAAATGCTATAACTGTCAAAGCACGTTGAAAATATATTTAATTGACTGTACATGCAAGTCCATTTTTGTTTTTGAAAAATTTAAAATTATTTGTGTAAATGTTAAGTTTTGTTGAGGAACAGTTTTAAGTAGTTTTTGATTGAGTACTCAATTTTCAGAATATTTGAGATATTTTTGTATGCCTTTTAATACTTACATACATATAAATATTATTATTTAACAACGGACAATATATAATAGTTATTAGCTGTACTTTTTTAATAACCGTATTAGTTAAAAAATGTGATTCTCGAGAACTTTTCTTTGTGTTGTGATTTTAGCCTTCATGTGTGTGTTTATCTCAAAATCTTTTTCAAAAACTAAATTTTTTTTAAATGTTTATTTTTTGTTTTAAAACTTAAAGATTATCATTAATATTTTGTAATTTATACAATATAATGAATATCTTAGGGTTGTTTTGCTTAGCTATTTTGAAGTGTTTTTGATGCTATTGTATTTTTTAGAATTATTTTGAAATCAAATTTTTGTCTAATTTTGAGTATTTTTTACTACTGATGTCTCTAATCAATTCATGAAATTCTTAAAAGATAAAAATATACACTAAGAGATCATTTATTTTCCTATAGGATTCGATGCCTTTAAGAAACACGAACGACATGGACCACGATACGCTAGCGATATTTCTCTTTTCTCGATTCTTCTTTTCAACTATGTATTACCCTTTTTTCCCCTTTGACATCTATATACAAAGCCTTTTATTACAAATATTAAATTATTTATATAGTACTGTCGTTTATTAATAACTGTGAGTGAAGTTGTATTTATCACATATGAACTAAATACAGCGTATCCCATAAATAGCGCCCGAACTCTGAGCATCTAGATCAGGGGTGGCCAACCTTTTTGGGAAGCGTGCCACAATCTGATAAAAAAAAATTACGCGTGCCACTTTCAACTTTTCCACCAAACTAAAAAATATACGAAAGTGAAAAAATGGTACTTATAGGCTTATTATGGGTTATTTACACCAAAAACATACTTTTAAATGCAAGTTCTATACAGCGAAAATGTAAAAAGAAAATAGTATAACAAATAAAACAAAAGTAGAAACTTATATTTTATTGTTGATAAATTTTTACAGGATCAGTCAGTTAGCTAAGGTACAAAATAAAAATAAGCAACTTGAAACATTTAATTTTAAATGATTACTAAACAGTCTCTTTATGTGGCTTTTGAATCTGTAGTTTTTTTACTAAATCATCTATATTTAGATTATAGTTCGTGAAGATGCTAACAAAATTAGGTGTTTTAGGTGCATATCAGTTAATTTTGAGTGGTATTTTGATTTAATTACGTTCATATAACAGAAAACATTTCTTCACAAACATATGTTGATCCAATCCTACAACAATATCTGATCGCTAAATTTCGGAAAATTACTTGGTGGCACAAATTTCCAAAATTCGATGTAATTCGGATCATTTGCGGTTAAAATAATTTCCTTATATTTGCTTTTCAGAGTAATATGGTGCTGTAGGTGAATAATTTCTATTGTACCTGAGGTGGGTAACAATTAATGTCTTGAAGAGAAATCGAAAAAGGATTAGTGAAAAGTTCAGTATTTTTTTTATCATCTTTAAAATCATCAAACCTGGCAGTGAAAGAATCTGCAAAATGGATATTAAATTTTTAGATCTATCATAGTTCGGAACATTACTAACTTTGGCAGATAATTCCTGCATGAATGGGAAATGAGTTAATTTTTTCTCTCCAAAATCCAGACAAAAAAGCAAAAGTTTGTTCACAAAAGAATATACATGACCAACTAGGGTAGAAAAAATACAACTTTTCCCCTGTAATCTTAAATATAAATTGTTTAAATGTTCCATTATATCGGTAAGAAAAGCTAAATCCCACAGCCAATTTTCACTCCTGAGGAGCGAGCATTCACTGGGCATTTCATCGTTTTCATCCAGATATTCTAATACACATTCTCTCAAACTCAAAATCTCGCAAGTGAACTTCATTTGGAAAGCCAGCGCACACTACAATGAAAGAGTAACTCGCCATTTCTTCCGTTTCTTCGGGGAAAAGCGTACGAAATATTTGTCGATTCAGAGCACGAGCTCGTATTTTGTTGATACAGCGCACCACGGGGTCAACAACGAAAGACAAGTTTAAGTCCTTGGCACAAAGAGCTTCTTGATGAATAATACAATGATACTTGAAAACTTTTCTTCCCAAATAATTTTCAAGCAATGCAACAAAACCTTTTATTCTGCCAACCATGTAAGGCGCTCCATCTGTGCAAACACTGTCTAATTTTGTCCATTCCACTTTGTTGATTTCAATTACATTTTTAACTTTCTTAAAAATGTCTTCACCTGTAGTAAAAACTAGTTGGCGCAAATCAAGAAGTTCTTCCACAGTATCAAAATTTTCGTTCGTGTAACACACAAAGATGCTTAATTGATCATTGTCAGTGATATCACAGCTTTCATCCAAAGTTAATGAAAAATATTTGCAATTTTGAAGTCCAGAGACAATTTGCGTTCCAACATCCTGGCCCATGTCATATATACGACGCATGACGGTATTTCTAGACAAAGCTATTTTATCAACCATATTTTTGACATTAAGATCACCGACATTTAGGGCGAAAATTAAAAGGCTGCTTTTTATTATCTCCTCATCAGAATATGGCTTTTTCTTGCGGGCTAACAACAAAGAAAGTTCATAAGAAGCCTACACCATGGTTTCCATTTCGTCCTTTCTCTTCTGGAACAAAGATTGCTAGCCGGCTAAAGATTTCTTTTTTTTTATTGATGAATTCCGTTCGCAAACTTGATTCAACAGGATGATTGCTGTTGAAAGCACTATGCAGTTGTTTGAAATGACGCTCCAAATTAAATTTTTTTGGAACTGCTATACAAATTCCATATATCAAACAAACAGGCTTGAAAGCATTTTGATGTGTAAACAAGTATTGTTCTTCCCAGACAATTTTAAAATCCCGTGCTGCAATATCCTCTTCATAATTTCTTTTCGATGTCAAAGGTTTACTCATAAGCATATTGAAAATTAAAAAAAATTTAAACAACTACGCTCAACACTAAAATCTAAAAACAATTTTAGAAAAGGAGAAAAGCTAAATCTCTTGTTAAACAGAGTTTAAAATCAACTGAGTCTGACAGCTAGAAACTATTTGCCAATGTTACGCTACAAATTTTCTAGGCTCCGAATCCAGGATTCTGATTAGTCATGGATGCAAGTTCACACTTCCTCTGCTTTACAAAGTAGCTACTTTGTCCAGATAGAATTGCTTCTACCGTATCAACAACTACGCTCCTAATATATTACAGAATTACTTCTTGACATTACAGAAATCGTAAATAGCCAACATCTCCGGAAAAACTTTTTCATCTGTAATCATTCTGACAGCCGATAGCTATAAACTTGAGCCCTGCACGGGGAAGCTGAAATTTGAATGGAAATCTGAGATGTTAAAAATTAACCGCCCCCGAGAAAGGATGACTTTTTGGGCAGTTTCGACCGTCCGAGAGAGAGAGAGAGAGAAATTATTTGTTTTTAGTCTCACGTTACTCAACACTTTTCTCGGAATGTTACAAAGCAGTAGAATTGTAAGTTTTGGAGCAAGATCTCATTTTCGGCGTTTTTCTGAAGAAAAGAAAAATCTTGCTTAGCGCCCTTAAAATCTCACGCTGAAAATTTCTGTTTTTTACATATTCTCTTCATGGCAATTTTTTTAATTGTAATTCAATTAATTCAGTAATATTTTCATAATATTTTTGTAATTTTTCAAAACGCCTTCACGTGCCACAGTTACGACCCCCGCGTGCCTCAATGTGGCACGCGTGCCGCGGGTTGGCCACCCCTGATCTAGATCATAGGTTCCCAACCTTTTTTGAACTGGCGCCCTTTTTCTAGTGAATATTTCGATACCGCCCCCTTCCACTCTAAAGAAATAAGAGAGTACATAGTACATAGTGAAAACAAGAGTTAAATTTTTAAAAAAAATATTCTATTACTAATGAAATATATTTTTTAATTTAGATTTCTTCTAAAGCCCCGATTTTTTTTTTACTTGCGGATCTGAAATAGCTATTGCCAGAAATGTATTTAAATGTGTAATATATTATATATTTTATCATAGATAGGATATTGTTGGAATTGAAACGCACTACTGAATTTCTTCTTCATTTAAAAGAGTGTAATAAACATTTTAGCATACTGTTGTAAAGACATGCAGGGGTTTTAATGATATGAAGTAATTCATAACAAGCCATTTATTTTCAAATAATTATGAATTGACAGTTTCAGTCTTTAAAGAATCACAAGTTAATAATTCCTGGTTAACATATTTAATAATGTTTCTTGGATAATATATGTAATGAAATGCAGTGAACGAAACATTTTTCCTACAGCTCACAGACAGATAACACGTGCACTACAAAAATTAAAATGCACTATACATTCAATTTAATGTAGGTCTGAACGTAATGTATCCTCTAAGTTTTTCACATCCACTTGCCGAACTATCGAAATATGTGAATTTTCGTACATTTGATATAGAAATGATTTAAATACATACAATCATCATAAGGTAAACGGTATTAAAGTCTACTTTTGTTCGTTCATAATCAGTGTGTATTTAGTCTTTTTTAAGAATATATTTGGTTAATCTGCCCAAGCCCCTCCGTGAAATCTCAACGCCCCCTAATTTTCTCTGAGTCTCTTACTTCCCCCTGAAAGCCTCAAATGTCCACAAGGGGGCGTTATCGCCAACGTTGAGAACCTATAATCTAGATGTCTCGTAGGTAGGGTATAAACAATGCCTAAAGAACTGTACCTGGATGAATCATAGTTTACGAACAAAATATGAAAAACAAAATATGATGCCACAGCCAGTGCAAGGGAATCTATTTTCTCAATTCGGTTATTCGAGAATCGTCTGCTTGGACCATACCTGTTGCCTGAATGACTTCCGAGACAGTCCTACTTGGTATTTCTTCGAGATGTCCTAAACGAGTTCCTCGATGACATACCCTTAGATGATTATACCCTTAGTATGTGGCTTTGGTTCCAGCATGATTGAACGCATTACTGTGCCCTTGTATGGGGTTGAATGTATATGACTTTCTCTGGCAGCTGAATTGGAAGTGGTTCTAGTGCCACCACGACCACTAGATCTCACATCATTGTACATTTTTCACTTGGGCCATCACAAGGAATTGGTTTATCGGGACTACACAAACGTACTTGTACTTTGGTGGACGCCACGCTGTTACGACGTGTGTGCTTCCATTCCATATTGCGCTCAAACCTTCCTCTATATGTATGGTAAACACTTTGAACATCTGCTTTTTATAAATATTTTTAAATACTGTTGATGATACGTCTAACATATCTGTGACATCATATTTTGATTTTTAAATACTTTCGCCGTAAGCTATGGATCATACAGGTATAATTTTTTGAGCATGTTTTATGTACTTCCAACGAGAAATCTGACTATGAAGAGTTTTGGCACTATTTTTGGGACGCCCTGTACTATTACTGTACATTATTGTCATTACACGCTGTATATTACTGTCATATATCAATAACTGATTAACGTTACATTTATCACATAAACTAAATGTGTCTTATTTGCAAAAAATAAGTTTGGTTTTTCTTTTCTTTTTTTGTTCTTTAATTTGAATTTTCTTATTACTAACAAACACTATTGACTTTTCTACCTGAATGTTTGCCGTGGATGGCGTCTCGTAAGAAGTAAAATGATGTCCTAGAGCATACCTTTTGCTTTCTTTTGGCCTACATTTAGTTGTAGATTGATGCCAGAGTTAGAGCTCAGTTCTGCCAATCAACTAAAAATAAACTTTCAGCGGGGTTCTTCGACCCCTTCCCCCCAAAAGAAGACATTGTTATACTGTTATCACTTCAGATAAGAGGCTCTTCGGATCTTCCAGTCAATTTTCGCTATAATGCTACAATATTATAGCCTGGGTATCTTGCAGGTTGACGCTAAGTCTGGCAATTGTCTATTGACAAGCACACTGTCTCCATTCTTAAACTTTATGGTGGATGCAGGCTTCTCTCAGTATGAATACCATCTTTGTAGGGATCTATCTTTTTCGTTCCCGAGTGAAGGTCTTGCTTTGTACTAATTAAACATTGATCAAACAACACACCGATGATTCTTAACCACATATTTACCGAACAATAAATGTCTCGTAAATCAATTTGTAATTCAGAAAAACCTTAAATGAATAAAGGAGAGTCAAAGCCAGTCACGAAGTTATGATCCGGTGATTTATTTGTTGATAATGCGTCTGTATTTGCAAAACTAAATTTTCTTTCTGAACCAAACATTTCTCTTTCAATAGTAAGTTCTCTTTTGTCATTATTGAAGTATCTTCTCTGAGCCTGGACTAATATGCGTCATTGAATTAGAAATCCCCAAATGATTTTTTGATCAGGTCTTACACAGATCAGAAGAATTACAATAAATAAAAGACAGCAGTTTTTCCAAGAAAATATTTGATTCTAAATTTCTTTCCATTATCAAGTACTATAAAGCAGGTTTATCTACATCTCTAAGCCGTTTCAAGTGTCAAAAGTTCGGACATTCACAAACTTCCTGTCGAAGACAACCAAAATCATCTAGATGTGAGTTTATCGGGTATCCTAGAACCCCAGAGCCTGATTAGTGTAGAGCTGAATTATATCAATTGCTTACAACACCATCCATTTTATTCAAATTTATGTTCCATATTTAAAAACCGAAAAATAAATTCAAAAAATTCCTTCGAAATGTCAGAAACTGTGGTTACCACCAGTAAATCTGATTCCTTAACAGTTGTATAGTTCAAATTATACTCATCAACAAATACACATCTTCCATAGTATCTACCCAACCATTTGAATCTCAAACTTTTTTCCTATACCTGGTATATCCTCTGCCACATCCAATATTTATTAACTTTCGGTTTCGTCATCCTTATCAACGGAAACACGAATTTTGCCTTCAGCGTCTTATAAATTTAATGCCCTATCAACTGAAACTCGGCCATCTTTTCATGTATTTAATAGTACCATCTCCATATCCAACACTCAACATTCCTCTGTCGCCCCTACTATCTATCAGGCTTTAAAACATAATAAAAGAAATAAAAATAATGAAAGGTCAGTTTAAATAAAACCACCATCATTCCAAAAGCAATTGAAACCAAAATAGAGATAAAAATGTATGTGTGATCTCCTTTAAAACCTAGAAAAGTACACACATACATGACACATCAGAATACGAGGACACGATTGTTTATGTTGTAAATTTATTTTTCACAATTATGGCTTGCTAAGACTGGGTTTTTCAGTTATTTGATATTCATCAGGAATAGATGTAAAAAATTATTCCAATTATAAGTTTTAAATTTCATGCTTTACATAGTTCAGTAGGCCTTTATCTTTGCATTTTTTCATGAGAATCATTTTAACATTTATAAATTGCTGCATTTTTCATGCAGTTTCACTGGTTGCGTGGCTACAGCGGACGTGGTTGAAGCGGACACATAAAATTTCGTGGGCTGAGCGGACACTTTGAAACTCATCGTGGTTTGAGCGGACACATTTTTTCCCTATCTTAGAACAGATTAGATCACCAAATTACAAGGAAAATACATTTTTGGCCGGTCAAAATTAATTATTTGTAATAAATTATTGATATGTTATAGTGCGAATACATTTTAAACAGAGCGAAATGTAATAGAAATAAAAACTTTTAGAGAAATATTTAAAAATTAATCGGAAGTAATAATATAATGAAGGGTATGAACGAATTTCAGTAATTTGTGGAAAACTGTATTTTAGAGTCAAACAAATATTTCAACAGGTGAAATTGCCATAAAATTAATTAGTTTCATTAATGTAAGTAAAAATAAATACTAGAAGTAAAATACACAAGATACAAGTAGATAAAAGAAAAATAAATACTAACTAACCTTTATAATAAAGGCATAAATACCATTTACCGTTGGACTTAGTCCAACCCAGTTACAAAACTTAAAGATTTTAGATATTTTTCTAGATTGTTTGATGTTTCGAATTCTTTTAGGATGTTTTCAATTTTGATGTTTCGAATTCTTTTAGGATGTTTTTAATACTTCCATTCAATTTTGCATATGTTTTTTCCCTTTTTATCCCAGGTCGCCTAATTCTCTGGATTTCAAATGAAAAGACACTTTTTGTGTTTCTTCTTTTAGTATTTTAATGAATAAGTGTTAATTGAAATCCAAAGAATTAGGCGACCCTGGAATAAAAAGGAAAAAAAAAACATATGCAAAATTTATTTCTATTACATTTCGCTCTGTTTAAAATGTATTCGCACTATAACATCTTAACAATTTAATGCAAATAATTAATTTTGATTGGCAAAAATGTATTTATCCTGGTAATATGGTAATCTAATCTGTTCTAAGATGGGGGGGGGGGAATGTGTCCTCTCAACCACGATGAGTTTCAGTGTCCGCTCAGCCCACGAAATGTTATGTGTCCGCTCCAACCACGTCAGCTGTAGCCACGCCACCGTTTCACTACACTCTACTTTTTTAAATATTCCTTACTTTATCTCATTGTTTTCAACTTACTTTGAATCTGTTTTTAAAATTTTATTGCGTATTAGACGACTGTTTGCCTTAGAATAGCCTAATTCTGCACATGCGCAATAAAACTCCACTGTCATTCACTCCTTCCTTACCTCGCTTAAGGCTATATTTTTAGTCATTTCACCTTTATACTGTGTGATATCTCTCTGACAAATTTCGCTTTGACATTTCTTGTCCTTCTTGATATTTTATTTCGGATGGCCAGCAGTGTAAATACAGTTTAATGAGTTCGTTCGCTTAATACTATAATAAAAAGTATATTTTAAAAGCATGTATTAAGCTCTTTTTTCATTGCTAAGGTTTTATGAAATAATTATTGTAAAAGGTTGAATCGAACATATTTTTCCAATAAATAATTGTTTTCACATCAACTTGTCAGTTTAAAAATACAAGAATTTTTACTAATTTTTTAATAAATTTTACATAAAAGATAAAAATAAATAAATCTTTTCAATTCAATTCTTTGGTGAAGATTAAAACATTCAATAATTTCATTAACTTTCCTTGTTCAAATTAATATTTCAAAATGCTAAAAATAAAGTTTGAATCACCATTTCTTACAATGAGCGCAAAATTTCAAATCACACTTTTCAATTTTTTTTTACGTATAAATATTAATTAAAAACTTAATAACATTTGAGTTTCATAAAAAAATAAAGTTTAATTTTCTAGAAAACTTTTTGATACTTGTGTTCTCGTTTTTAGTATTATAATTGAAATTTATATGAATTTTAATGTATAATCATAAAATTAAACAATCCTATAACAAGTAATTGTATTTTCATGAACTATTGTTAAAATCTATAAGAAGAATTTTATCAGTAGAGGACTTCTAAGAATATTAAAATTGATTCAAAACATTAGCATTTTGGGCTCTGTGAATTCAATAAACAATTTTATAGTTTTCTTAGTTAAATTTTCAGTGTTTCACTATCTCTCAGGGAATGTAAAATGTTAAACTGAAATACGTTTTTAGTAAGATGAGAATTTTTTTTATAGATTAAAATCAATAATAATCTGAAGATGAATACTCTCATTGTAAATGTGATAGCACACGGAGTTGAAATAAAAAAATTAAAATACAGCCGGACCCCAATTCAACGAATTTATTTGGACCAAGCATTCTGTTCGTTAAATCGGAATTATTCATTCTATCGAGGTCCAAACAAAAACAAAATTTTTGCATTTACCTTTTGGAAATTCTATAATAAACAACTACACAGAAATCATCCATAGTAAGAAATTATATTCGTTTTAATCAACAGCTAAAAGTACTATTAGTAAATTATTATGCACCAGTTAATTGGAAATTTTAAAATACTGACTAATAGAAGTTTGACAATCGTTTTGACTCCTTACTTGAAAGAGTTCTTTCTTCTAAATTTCCCTACAATGGAAAGCAGTAGAAAATGTAACAGTTTTGATAACAGTTTCATTATTAATTTCTACGTCTGATTCGCTATTCGGTACCAACGAATCAAAAATTTCTGAGTTTCAGTTGCACAGATAGGCAGTCCTTCATCAAATCTAACAAAATCGTTAAAATCTTAAGATATCCCTGTTGTTGCTGTTCCTAATACCAGATTGTCTAGCAATGCTAGACAATCTTCATAAATCCAAAAAAATTCTAGAAATTCTAAAAATAGATGAGGGTTCAGAAGTACCTCGTCTTTTATAAAATCCAAACAAGTCAAGATGTGGGCTGGAAAGACTAACTCGGAATAACATCATTGCCCCTCCGAAAATATCTTCTGACCCCGACAAAAAGTGAGAGTTTTTACGTGACCGTTTACAAAGCTCGATAAGAAAGCCTGGTATTTACTAGGTATAGGCCTGAATGAACCTGCTGGATTTCTTCCGAAGTACCAAGTAAGACTAGGAGAAGTTCTTCCATGTTGATTGAGTTCAATCTTCTTAAGGGAGTCCTTATCCCTTAGATTGTAGAGTGGTGTGAGATAAGGACTCATTTGTACCTTTAAAATCTAATAATGATCTGCACTCTTTCCTGTCGAAATTCGATATTTACAAGAACAATCATTTTCTGTTCAGGACAAAAAGGATACATATCATTTGAAAAAAGATCCAATTTTTTCTAATACAAACTAATAAAAAAATTTTCAACTGTTGAAATAATTCGTTAATTCGGGGTTTATTATTCTATAAATAGGGATTTTTACCTTCGTTTTAATCGGGGAAAGAAAACAATTCGTTAAATCGCAAAATTCGTGAAATAGAGGTTCATTAAATAGGAATCCAACTGTACGTAAACAAAATATCATCTGTTTTTAATGATTCATAGAAGATTACATAAGAAGGATTTCTTGTATAAATAAAAACAAACAGCTTGCATACTTTATTAATCATATATGACTTCGTTAATGCTGAATGTTCAAATTTCTTTAACAGCGTTATTGTTAAAGAGACAATTATAAATTGGCTTTTTATTAAAGTTTATGACTCATTAAAAGAACTTGCTTATACACTCAAGCAAAAAGAACAAATAAGCTAAAATTATTGCAAAAAACGCTATCGTCATGTCAGTTTAAACACAGTCAGCTGTTCTAATTTAAAATATGCGAACATCAGAAACAGTAAAAATTATTGTAAAAGGAAATGAAAGTTTTGTAAATATATAAAACTTAAAAAATCATGCATTGAATATTAAAGATATCATAAATATTTTTTTGCAACTCATTTTATAAAGTATCAAGTGCAGCTCCCAAAAACTGAGACACTTGTAGTAAACTACGGAACTTCAAAAGCTTCTGGTTAAATCTAATATCATTTATAAACTCAGTAGGAACTGAATTATGACGTTTACGTATCCGCGCATTCTACCCAGAGTATAGGAAAATCATAAGAGTAATTTTCACGTTGAAATTTCTGCAATAAAATAAATGAAATTTAATGTTGTTTGTCTTGTCCATGTAGTGAATCAGCACTGTTAACGTGAGTTCCGTACACCAGTGACTTGACGTAACCCCCATAAGAAGTAATCAAGGCGACGTCGGGTGATCCAGTGGACAACTGGATAATCAATGCTTCAGTTTACATTGCGTTACTATCGCCCCCCCCAGCCTAAGACATATCAGAATTTTTGCTGTTCTACGAATTATAAACATGTTTTCTCCTTTTATCGATGTCTTGTGTTTGTTGTGTTTTGATTCCTCGTTATTGCGCCAGCAAAGCGTTTCTAACCATGCATATTACTATGTGATTTCCGATAGTCTAATTGCACTCTATTTGTCCAGAAAGTTTGTGAACGTTGTACTGATACATCCTGCATTATATACGAACAAATTACATTAATATAATTATTTTGTTTTCTAGTATATTCTATATATTTGTTTGCATTAATTAATTTTTCTTCACTTTTAGAATCAAGAAGCTATTATGTACCCAAACGAGTGATTTTTGTGATTCTTGGGTTTTTTGGAATCTTCAATGTTTACGCTCTACGAGTTAATTTAAGTGTAGCTATGGTGGCTATGGTTAACAACACAGAAGCCGAATCTAGAAATACTAGTTACGCTGAAGATAGTTGTCCCGATCTAAGGAATGAAGGCAATGAAATCACAGTTTCTAAACAAACAAAGGTTATTTTAAGATCTCATTTATAGTTCATAATTTTTATATGCTTGAATCGGATTAATGCTCCTGCTAAATACATATATTTGAAATATTACCTTAACCTTTACACACAAAAATGTAGCTTAATTACGTAATAATACAATACATATTATTTATTTATTTGATTTGTATAATATGTGTTAATTTTATTCTACAGCTTTAATTATTAATTTTTAATATAATACGAGACAAATTATAGCTGTTCTTAAATATATGAAGAATATATTCGTTTTTTGTAAAAAAAAATATCTGCCACTTGAATTCATGTGTGTTGTAAACTAAATTATATCATTAATTTTACACAATTATGAAATTACTGAAAGAAAAAACCTTCTTATATATGCATATATATATATATATATATATATATATATATGTGTGTGTGTGTGTTGTTTATGTATAAATCGATAAAATTTATTCACAATAAATTAATAAAAAAATAAATTATAAGTAGAAAATTGATTGTTTCAATTATTATTGTATAAAAATCTAAAATTTATAAAATTAAGAATATAAAAAAAATTCATTATATTATAAATTATATTGAATGTATTAATGTTGCTAAATACATATATTTGAAATATTACCTAATTTACACAAAAATGTAGATTAATTACTAATAATAAATAATTTATTATTTATTGATTTGTATAATATGTGTTAATTTATTCTACAGCTTTAATTATTAATTTTTAATAATAATACGAGACAAATTATAGCTGTTCTTAAATATATGAAGAATATATTCGTTTTTGTAAAAAAGAAATATCTGCCACTTGAATTCATGTGTGTTGTAAACTAAATTATATCATTAATTTTACACAATTATGAAATTACTGAAAAAAAAATATAATATATATATATATATATATATATATATATATGTGTGTTTATGTATAAGATCGATAAAATTTATTCACCACATAAAAGTTAATAAAAAATCAAATTATTTCAAGGTAGAAAATTGCATTGTTTCAATTATTATATTGTATAAAAATTTCTTAAATTTATGTTATCGATAAAATTACAGAATATCACTTAAAAACTAGATTTACCTCATTATTTGGTCAACTCTTTTCATTTTTGCTTTAATTATAAAATTTTGTTACAATCATACTTAATTAAAAGCAATTCATGATAATGCATGGCATCTGAATATTTATATATATGGGAATTAAAATCCCTTCAAAAAATACTTTATTTATATTTATCCCACTCTTTAAAAAACAAAAAAGTAGCTAGTGTGAAAAATTATAAAATTTTGGAGCAAACAGTTGCTAAACAAAATAATAGAAGTGTCTTCTGAAAAAGAAGTTCGTCAGAAATCGATACTCAAATCTATATTTTGAAATAGGCATCTCTCTTTGGTATATATAGGGATAAGATAGGAAGTCAGTTATTTAAAATACTGATACAGTTACAAATAAGACACAAATTGTGCAACATTATTTTAAATTTCCATATACCATCGATACGCAAGAAAGTCCTGATTATTGGTACTCGCTTATGAGGGGCTTCATTGTCTAAAACATGCAAAATTGCTGGTATGCCAAGAAAATTAAGTAGAAAATCATTAAGTGTTTAAATCAAAAAGAGATCAATGTTTTTTTTCCCTATATAATCATCCTTTTGCAATTCTCTTCGAATTATGATTTAAGTCACATTTTTTTTGGAATATCCCAGCAAAACTTTTAGCCATTTGTGAAGCTTAATGTCTTGGATATATTTTTACAGAGCTTATTATAAAGCAATATTCTAGAGGTGACACTGTAGACAGGTGACCGGATCTTGGCTTGGACGTTAAAATTTGTGTTTATTTGTAGCTTATAAACACTTTTTGAATCAATGTAGGCCGCCTATTAACAGTTTCAGCCAAATGATTTCAAAGTTATCTCCTTTTTTTAAAGATCTATGATGATCTTTCTTTCAGTAATGTATCGATCTCTTTTCTATTACCTACCGTGGAATCACACAAGCATTCAAATCCCAAATTCCGAGTAATTGTTATAAAGCTTATAATGCAGCGTTTCTCAAACTGTGGGACTAACCCCCTAGGGAGGTGTGATAACCCTACGAAGGGGTGTGAGTACATTGGGAAGTCGAAATCAAAAGATTATTTTTAAAAATTATTAATTTACTCAAAATAAATAAATAAAATATATTTTGACAATAAAAAATGAAATACACATTTACACTGATGTAATACACTTATAAATATATCAGTACTGTTGCAATGTATTTTATAATTAATTCAAAAGCTAAGTTAATAATTCTAAGCTAACTATTAAGTTAAGAACAAGTTTAATAATTACCAGTGACCCCAAGGTCTTGTCATATACAAAATTATTTACAAAAATTAACACTTATCTTGATAATTTGTACGATTTAGAATTAATCCCTTAAATGCCGATTAAAAATTACGCGATTCGCTCCTCAGTCCCACCGTTTTTAACGCAAGGACAAGTGCATGCGGTGTATCGGAGAGGGGAGTAGAAAAGGAATAAATAAGAGCAAATCCTCTGAAATAAGTAAATTTGTCGCATATCCTGTCAAAGTCCTTTTAATGCACTTCAAAGCTTTCGGAATAGTTTTATGGATAGCAATGCACAGAAAAGTTCGTACTTCGGAAAGACGTATAATTACGTCCAGGGCAATAAACGCACAGGCTGAGTTCGAGACGCTGGTGGTACTTAAGAGGTTAAAGTCGTATTGTCAAAGTATGTTATTATTAAATTCAACACATTGTTATTGCATGGAGGGCGGGCACGATGAAAATAATGATTGAATATTGAGTCGCAAGTATGGCAAGTTTGAGAAGCACTGTTATGACTTAAAATCACCATTTGGTGTGATTATCTCAAAATAAAAGGTTTTTTCTTTTCTTTTTTTTAAAATAAAAGCTCTATTTTGTGCGCAGATTTTTGGTGGGGGTGGTTAATGATTATTTGGTGGTCTTTCTTGTTTTTTCATGTAAAGAGGGATTTTGTTGCTGTTTGAATAAGGAAATTTTGGAGAATCCCTGAGAGGGTATATGTTAATTTTCTGAACTGAGATTTTAATAGTAATTATAGTGTAAACACGTAAAATGATTGCCCGTACACAGACCTTTGGAGGAAAGTGTACGTCGACCTGAAAGGTGTAATTTTGTTGGGCAAATTTTCTTTTTACTTTTTTTTTACCGCAGGAAGAAACCCGTGTTAAACTTTATTTTGTTTTTTGACACATGCTTTGTTTTTCTTGTTGTACCAGGAAAAGTATTTCATCCTGACTGATTGATTTTAATTGAAAAGTATGCAGTTCGATAGTTCATTGAGCCAGGTCCTTTTGCTTGTATTCTTTAGATCCAATAGGGATTCTGAAGGATCAAGTAGCAGCCTCAAATATATTTGAATGCATTCCAGGATATCTTTCATGTATGGTTTAAGTAATTTTTCCTAGTGACTGTTAAGAAAATATTATTTTATTCAGGCAATTAATTCAGTCATCAAGAAGAGCATCGAAAACAATAAACTTAACGATTTATTTATCCAGTGTTATTAGCTGGCACTTCAGTTGGAGAGCTGCGTTCAGGTACAAGTACAGAGTTCAGTAGAGTGATTGTAACAAAACAAAGTAGTGTTACATAGTGTTCAGACGCCCTCTGGCGGTTACAAAGAGAATTCGTTAGGGATTCTTAACAACTGTCCTTATTTCGGGAGTATAAAGCTCTCATAAATATAACAAAATGCACAATAGGATGAGGTAATGAACATGAAGATGAAGTAAACAGTTTTTGCCTGAAGTAAGGAGAATTGAACAATGTTGATATTTTATAAAAATATTTAAAGTAGCAGATGACAGGATGATTTCTTCTATCTTAATCACTGGGAGATATTTTACAAGATGAATCGAATGAAATATCATTATCTTATATGAAAGATCTAAGTACTTGTATATCTATTACACGTCAAACTGTTGCTATCTGTATCGCTCATTGTAGACGAATTAATAAAAATTAAAACTCAATTTTCATGAATTTAAATTGTTTTGCTTACCATATCAATGTCATAAACGTAATATCAGGAGGAATTCAATTAAACATTTCTTTATAAGAAATGAAAATCATCGTTAATATTTTGATAGTAAAAATGATTCAAAAAACTCACATTTCAGATCATTAGACATTCAGAAGCATGTGAAAAATAAAAATAAATGTAAAATTAGAGCTGTTCGTGAGTTTGAAAAACACAATGTGAACTAATTCTGTTTGCTACTCGTAATTTATTTTTTAATTTAACCTTAAAATGGTCTAATAATTTTATTTCTGAACTCTGCCTTCAAGTCTCGTTTGTTATAATGTCATCGATTTTTGTAAAATCTTACACTACAAAAGGCTAAAATACATCTAGAACCTAAAAGTATTTTTCACAAATAATTAAAAATCTGCATTAAAAACCTGAAGTAAAACATTTTTATTAGAGAATGAGGCCAAAATGTAAGACATGTCATGGACATTTCACAAATTAACCTTTCCAAACGTCATTCTTTTTCTAACATCCATTTTCTTAAATTCTGTGTACCATTTACTGATTTCAATTTGATACATGATTCAAACTCCCTTGAAAAAAAGGCAAGATTAGAATAAACTTAGCAAAAAATATCTTTAAAAAATTTGAAAAGAATAATTTCTTATTTCTGGTATAGATTGCTTATTGTTTAATTCAGATTAATTAGTGAATGGTAATCCACCCTTTTTCACTTTTAATCCATGTTTCTCTTGAAGTATAACAATGTTTCATGCATATTTACATATTTATTATTAACCATCTTATATTATTAACCGCCATTTCGAATGGTGGATGTAGTATTAATGCTTTTATAGTTCTCGCAAATCTAAGATTTTTCAATTATCGATCGCTAATAAAATTCTTTCAGAAATCTAAAATAAAATTTTCTATGTTTTCATAAAACGTTTTCTTTTTTTTTCTTTTAATTTAAAATTTCTGTCAAAATTTCAATTTAGAAACAAATAATTCACAAAGGAAGTGTTCTGAGTATTTGTTGCTTATTATGCATTTCAATACAATACACTAATATAGAAGTGCTTGAATTTGAAAAGGATAAGTTTAGAAAATTATAATTGCAAAGAATTCAGTGTAATTGATAGATGGATACAAGATGATTATAAATAAAGTTCAACAGTCATAAAGCTGTGAAAGAAGACCCACTGGCCAGAATGACTTCAAATTTAAATTGAATATACTTGAACAGAGGGAAAACGGTACGGAATAAAAGAAACGTTCCAAACTGTATCAGTAGATGGTGCAGAACTGATAGTAACAGTAGAACTGATTTTTCCCGTACAACGTGGAACGACCTTTCCATGACGGATGAACCTTTCGCCAACAGTATCGCCAACAGAGTTAGAAGTCATTTTTTCCAACAAAAACCAAACCAATCACACACACTGAATAATACAGTTAGTTTAATTTGTAACTCATGCCAAAAGCATCATAATTCAATTTAAAATGTCAATTGTAGCTGAATCCACTTTTGTTATGTTACTTTCAGCGCCATCTATTGAAACACTTTAGAACTTTTGTTTTTTGCATTAGCGTTTCCCTCTTTTCAAGTAAATCCAGTTCAAATTTGAAGTCATTCTGACCAATAGTTCTCTTTCACAGCATTTTGAAAGAGGAACTTCGATTACAATCACTTCATGGCATTTAATCTTATTATTCAGAATTTCCGTTTAAACAATATTTATTTATTTTAGGGAGAGCAATTCAATTGGGATGCAAAAACTCAAGGAATGGTAATGAGTTCTTTCTTCTATGCCTATTTCGTTACTGTGTTGACCGGTGGATATTTGGCTAAGAAGTTTGGCGCTAAAAGGATATTTGGCGCTGGAGTTCTTTTGACATCTGTTTTAACTTTATTAACGCCTGTTGCAGTCAGGTGGGGAATCGTGCCTTTCATAATAGTCAGAGCTTTAGAAGGAGTTGGAGAGGTAAGAACGAAAGTTTCTGTTATGATTTCTTTAAGAGTCTTTTTCGCCATTCTCTTAAAAAAATAAATGACACCAGTTATAAAGAAGAATTATTACTTAAAAAATAGCTGATTATTTTAATTTTCTGATAGTATAAATTACACTAGACAAAACTTCTGTATTATTTATTCCTTAAAAAATAATTTTATGGAAAAAAATATGTTCTTAGCTTAGAAAAAAAAAGAACAAAAAATGCAAATATTCAAGATATAAAACCTAAGCAAAGACTCAAAGTACGATAAATTGTTCCCAAAAAAAGTGGAATCTGAAACAACAACAAAAAAAAATAAACCCTAGGAAAATTTTTATGTTTTAAAAAAATTAATTTTGTTTAGTTTTTTCCTCATATCTGCCTAATCCATCAGTCGGATTTCAAGAAAATATGGCTAAAAATACATTCTTTTACATATATTTAATACACAAAATGGAGAATTTTTTGAATACTTGTACCTGGTACATTTTGTGAAAGAACAGCCCTTGAAGACAGATTAAAAATCTTGGATCATTTTTTATATGCATAAAAATATATAAAAACTTTTTTAACAGTGAACATTCATGTGTTTATTTTATGATTTTTATGGAAAATTCAAAACTTTGTACTAAATCCATTTAATTGCATCATTGATAATGTAACGGTCTCATACTGTTTACTTTATTAAAAGAATTTTTTCCCCAAAGGTGTATATTTTACTTCATGTATATATCTTATCCTTCATCAGGAAAGGTCATATGCTTATTTTCGTTTATATGAATACCGTGTTTTTTCATAGTTCCATCCAGCTATATACTCGTGCTAAAAAAAATTGAAACGAATACTGCAAGAAAGAACATTTGGAAGAATACAGAAACATATAATCCAAGTTTTGTTTACATGCTGTACTCATGTTCTATGCCTGAAACCTTGATTATACACCGTACGTCAATGTGGTAGTCCAGTTCTAGCCCCCTTCAACCAAACATAATAATATCAACGTTAGCACGTGTTATCCTTTCCATGTTATCCGAAAACTTGGTCTTTCAATTTCACAGAAGAGCCAGATTTCGTACCCACTTTACCTTGTGATGTAACAAAACTGCATGAAAGGATAACACGTATTGTCAATAACATTGATAGTACCATGAGTGTGGCAGAGGAACTAGATTATCTGATTGATGTATGTCGTCTATCCAAACTTTCCCACATAAAACACCTGTAAAGAATGCAAATAAAAATTGAATTGTTTCTGTATTCTTTCAAATGTCGTTTGCTGCATTCGTCTTACTTTTTTAATTACAGTGCTTCAAAATCCTGGAGGAAATTACGAATACCGTATATGTGTATATGAATATATATACGAGGGTAACTCTGAATTTGTTGAGATACGTGTAGTCGAAAAGTTACAAAAAAAATTACCGGTTTAATTTAAAAATACAAAGTATTTTACCACAGCCGACGATTTTTTACTCCAAGATGTTTAGCGTACAATAAACTTTAAACACAGAAAAGAAAATAGATTTGAAGCGAGAATATTATCACATGCTATGATTTTAAAGAGAGATTAAATCAAGACGAATGTGTTCAACGACTGCAAGTAGCATTTGGTGATGATGTCATGCTAGTGTATTCAGAGGGTTTAAAGAATTTTGCGGATGTCGCAATTCTCTTCTGGATCAAGAATACACAGGAAGCTCACAGTCGGCAGTAAATCCTTATAATATGTCTGCCATATGAAAAACGCTAATGGATGGTAATCGCTGTACCTACTAGATGATACAGGAAGATTTTAACATTAGATTCGCAGCCATACGCAAAATTATCCAAAGTAGTTTGCGGTTGCCTTCCTCATTATCTAATTGAGAACCAAAACGAGAAGCTTGTCAGAATCAGTAAGGAAACCCTTAAATTGCTAAAAGATGGTGGCCACCACAAGATTTGTAAAATTGTAATGGGTGATAAAGCGAATGGGTTTTTGACGTTCCAACACGTCAAGAAAGCAAAGTGCAGTAGAACGTCGTTTATCCAAATCAATTGGGATCGGACACCATTTGGATACGCGATTGTTCGGATAACCCAAAACCGAATGCGATCCATGCAGTATATGAAACCGGACATTATACGAATATTGAAAATCATCACATGCGGAAGACATGTTTGAAGAAAAAGCAAAATAGGCGCAAAATATCGTAATCTTGCTGCTGAGTGAAGGATGGAAACATCTCAACACCTAATGGGCGAAGACATTTGTGACGCGCCTCCAGCCACGCCCTGATGGGGAATGTAACTGTTTGTGTATATAGTGTGGGTGAAAACAAAGAGCTTTGGCAATCCACTGTGTTGTGTTTTCTTGAGTCGTGTCAATTTATTGCTTATTAAGATTTATTGTATGTGTAGTTTTAGTCACATATATTTGTGCATTTATATATACTAATGTGAATGAAAAAATTCATTCAATGTATCTTATTTTCTTCTTTTATCACTATATGTTAAATTTCAGCTTTGTTTTGTTGAACCTTTAAAAGTTCAAGGTGAGAGTATGTTGAGTGAAGGATGGAAACATCTCAACACCTAACGGGCGAAAACGCTTGTGACGCGCCTCCGGCCACGCCCTGCAGGGGAGTGTAACTGTTTGTTAATATAATGTAGGTGAAAAGAAAGAGCTTTGGCAGTCCACTGTGTTGTGTTTTCTTGAGTCGTGTCAATTTTTTTTAGTGACACTGCTATCGACCACTTTTAGTGTTAACATTTAGTGAAATGGACACACTACCAGAACTTGATCTAACTTCCTTGATAATAGGTTTTCACCCTGGCAAATGGAATCAAAATTTGTTCAAACGATTTGGAAACGTTGGTCACATACCTATTTAAGTAATTTACAACAAAGAAACAAATGGATGTTTTGAAAGGACAATGTTAAAGTAGGTACCTTAGTTATTGTAAAGGAAGATAACATGCCTATTTACAAATGGTAGTTAGGGAGAATTACAGAGACGTTTGCAGGATCAGATGGAAAGATAAGAGCAGCCAGTATGAAAACAAAATGTGGTATTTTTAAAAGAGGAATTACTAAACTTTGTATTTTACCATTAGAATAATATTGATTGCTAATTATTATTTACTTGTTTCAAATGTTCATGCTTTATGGAATTATTCAGAATTTGTGTCATTTATTGCTTATTAAGATTTATTTTGTGTGTAGTTTTAGCCACCTTAGTTATTTACACCTTAGGTTTTACACCTTATTAGTTTGCACATATATTTGTGCATTTATATACTAATGTGAATGAAAAAATTCATTCAATGTATCTTATTTTCTACTTTTATCACTGTATGTTAAATTTCAGCTTTGTTTTGTTGAATCTTTAAAGGTTCAGGGCGAGTGACGGATGGAAACATTTCAACACATAACAGGTGAAAACGTTTGTGACGCGTTACGCGTAGTGTTTGATGCAAGTGCAAAGACATCATCGGGTGTTTCACTCAATGACGTTTTGATGAGTGGCCCTAAAACGCAAGAGGATTTACTTTGCATTCTCTTAAGATTTCGTTTCCATAATATTGCAGTGACAGCAGATATCAAAATGATGTACCGGCAAGTCAATATTCATCCAGAGAATCGAGATTTCCAAAGAATATTTTGGAGAGATAGTCGTGAAAATGAAATTCAGACCTTTCGTTTAAAAACTGTTACATATGGAACTACTTCAGCTCCATATCTAGCAACTAGAGTTCTAAAACAATTAGCCTTTGATGAAAAGGTTAATTTTCCAAAAACTGCAGATATATTATTAAGAGATTTTTATGTAGATGATGTGCTGACAGAGGTGCAAATGATATTCAAGAAGATACTGAGTTGGTGATTGAATTACAAGAGATTTTGAGAAAGGGTGGGTTTGAGCTTCATAAATTGTCAACAAATGAAAAATCAGCATTAGGAAACGCACTAATGAAAGGTTCAGATTACGAAGGTTCTCATACAATTGTCGAAAACAAAGCTATCAAGGTCCTTGGTTTAGTATGGCATCCTTCTGTAGATGAATTTACATGCAATATTCCAGATATAGAATTCCAAAACAAAGATATTCCCACTAAGCGAACCATTTTGTCAACTATAGCCAAACTGTTCGATCCTTTGGAATGGATAGCCCCCTTTGTAATATCAACTAAAATTCTGCTTCAAGAACTGTGGAAACTACAGTTATCTTGGGACGATCCGGTTCCGGAGCAAGTGAGCCAAAAATGGAAGGCTATGTGTGGAGAAATTAATATATTAAACTCAGTTCGTGTTCCTCGAAATGTCCTGTTACCTGGATATACAACAGTTGAACTAAACGGATTTTGTGACGCATCGGAGAAAGGCTATGGTGCAGTGATTTACGTCACATCATGTGAGAATTCGTTAATTACAGTGAGACTTTTAACTGCAAAAACTCGTGTTGCTCCTTTAAAAACTATATCTATTCCAAGACTGGAATTATGTGCTGCGGTGTTGCTGGCGCATCTCATAAAATCAACGATAGCTGCTTTGCATTTTGAAGTAACATCAGTATCAGTATACACATGGAGTGATTCAATCATTTTTTCACAGCTGTGAGACGAAAGGGTGAGAGTTCTAAATTTTCTTTCTGTAGATGTTAATTTAGCATTAGAGATGAATCTGAGACACCAAGCTAGCACTCTTTGGAGTTTTCGAAATGATGATACCCTTGAAATGACAGGCAATTCTTCAACACTTAAGCCAACAGCACATGAAGTCTGCTTGCGTTCTTCTTTTCGTACAACAGTGGGAAACGGGATGTCTTTTGTCATTAACCACTTGGGACCGGACCACCAAAGTTCGTGATCAACAATATCAGAAGGTAATAATCCTCGTAAAGCACAATCTGCAGGATTTTCCTTTCCAGGAACGTGAAACCAATTTTCTTCTGGCAAAATTGATTGAATTTCCGATACTCTGTTGGCAACAAACACTTGCCATTTCTGTGGGTCAGACTTCAACTACCCACAAACGTTAAAATGATCCCACGCCGACGTATATAATTTATGCCGTTTTCTTCAGAAGTACGGGATTGGTCAAAGCCATCAATTTGGAAAGATAGAAGATAATAACACCAAATTAGTATATCACTAAATCTCTTCCAGAAATTTTTCAAGACGTGAATGTTAAGGGATTAGTGCTTCACCATGACAATGCATCATCCCAAACAGACCGATAAACAGTTGAGTTTCTTAAGCAAAAACAAATTAGAACATCCACTTTATTCTCCGGATCTAGCTATGTGTGACTTTTGGTTATTTTTTAATCTAAAAACGAACTTACGGGGACGTCGTTTTCATTCAGAAGAAGAGATTGACGTGACTGTAAATGCATTTTTTCATCAATTCCAAGAAATGAATGGTTTGAGGCATTTATAATCTGGGGAAAATTCGTCTACAAAGAGCATTGATGCTAAAGGAGACTACTTTGAACACTCCAAAAATTTTGTAAGTGTAAATTTAAAAACCTAAGTGTATCTGAAAAATTTAAAAATGACTCCCGTAGTTAGTGTATGTCTTGTGTGTACAGTTGACACATTCCTAACTATATGTAGAATAATTCACACTTTTACTATCGTTGATTTGATATAAAATTGTTAAAAGTACATGTAATAATTTGTTCTTTTCAAATTTGCATAAATTTATTTTCAAAGGGATTGAGCTATCCTGTGATGAATACAATGGTAGGTCGTTGGGCACCTAAGCTGGAACGCAGTAGAATTTCTGCAGCCATTTTTAGTGGTTCTCCTATTGGTACGGTTGTTTCGTTATCACTTTCTGGATGGTTGTGTGGCTTGGATTTTCTGGGAGGATGGCCGGCTGCATTTTATGTATTTGGTAAGATTTTCAATCAGAAGCAGTACTGTAAAGTATAAAGCCAATAAAGTAGCTATTGAATTAGTATATGATGCTAATACAATTTCAAGAATTCTCCGCTTTGCTTAAACTTAATATTAAGAATAAATGTAAAGAATATAAAAATGCATAAAGAAAAATAATTTTACTTAAAATGAAAGCTTTTTCAATTCCTACTATTAGTTCCCTTTCTCCCTCTGTATATACTTATTTATATATATATATATACATATTGTTCACACAAATTTTCAATCGTTACTAAAATACTTTTTATTCATCCACTGAAGTTCAATACATTTTTTTTCAAACTTTTAGTGCATTACACTTGATGTTAATACAGTTATTTCAAATATAGTTTTATTAATTAATTTTTTTTAATTTTAAGTTTATTCTGCGTCATTTCTGAGCTAATTAAGTGGCCGCGGTAACCAAGTGGTCAAGGTATAGAATCATGGCAGGCATGTAATGAGTTCGAGCCCAGTACCACTAGAAACCCGTCGTGTAGGGAAGCGATGCACGTTAAATCTGTCGAGAGCTCAAACGTATTCCCGTTGGTGTGGTGTGGTAGTTAGGAGAGGGGTGCAAGCTCAGGTGTCGTCCTCGTCACTTGACCATGGTTCAAAATTACGAGGTCCGTTGCTAAAAGCCCTCGTGTAGCTGAACAGTGTGACGTTAATATTCACTCACTCACTGAGCTAACTAAATTTATCTGCAACAGATGGCGCCAGTAAGTTTTCTAACGAAGTAGGAATTGATTTAAAAAAAATTATATTACTTGTTTACATTTTTTTTAAATTTATGACTCTAGCTGTTTTTCAAATTATGATTTCAAGTTCATGCCTTCCTAAATTTTTTAAATCGAAACAACTTTACTTAAGTCAAATATTTTCTCTGTCTCTCTCTCTATGTTGAGAATTTTAACTATATATGTATTCTTTGCAACATAATTTTTTAATGTAATCATATTTAGGTATCATTGGCTGTATATGGTGGGTGTTCTGGATCATATTTATATCTGAAACTCCAGAAGAACATCCAAGCATTTCTGAAGAGGAAATTTCACTCTATTACCAAACAGAAGATGATAAAATGGCCCACATGGTAATTCAAAAGAACACTTTCAGAAAAATAATCCAAATAAAAGCACTTTTCAAAAATGAAAAGTAAAAAATGTTTTTACATGTAAATCTAGTGAATTATATCTACATCATCTCATTTCTAGAGAATTACTCTAATTTAACTCTAACTTACAGTCGAAAAATTGAACTTATGCAATATCAGATGCCTTCACTGGAAATTTGAAAAAAAGTACATTTGTAGAAAAGGAATATGTAGAAAATTAAATACGCATTCTACAGAAGAATAACTTATTATCCATGTGCTCTAGATCAGGGGTGGGCGGACTTTTCTAGGATACGGGTTACTTGTAATTTTTTAAGGTGTTGGGGTCCACCTAGTGCGTAAATGTCTCCACTATGTATTAAAATGGTATGTTTTCTTTTCTTAAGCACTTGTTTTTGGCATTGTTCTCTTTTAAAATATGAGAGATTAACTTTTTGCTATAAAAAACAGGTAACACAAAAAAAATATATCAAGTTTGAATGCTTGAAGAACTATAAACGACTAATAGACAGTGGCGCTTGGACATATTCAATGCATGGAGCAGAGAACATACGTCAGGGGTGGGCAGGCTTTTCCAGGGTACGGGCTACTTCTGATTTTTTTCAGATAGCTGTGGTCCACCCAGTATCAGCAGCACACACAAAAGGGGAGGGGAGCTTCACAGGTTCAGACCGTCCTCCATAGCCCATTTTTTTTCTTCGATCGATTATATTCCTATGTATATAGTACGTAAAATTTAATTATTTATTTTTAATATTTTTCATTAATTAATGCTAATTGTTTATTCAATAATTTATTTCTTACTGTTCTTAGCTCTCAACAATCTGCAAAATGAAAAATATATATATATTTGGCTGCATATTGCATTATGATATGAAAATGGTAGACATCCAACCCTGTATCACTGCGCCGCGCCCCCTTCGAAAAATTTACGAATGCGCCCTCTTCCCAGTGTCGTAGTTGTGGTGAGGTAATGAAAAGTTCAACAATATTAATTATAACTTACAAATAAATACGTAATATGTACTTACCTACGTAAATAAAAGTAAAAACAAGATATCAATCATTGGCATGGCCAAGTAATTTTAGCGCGTTTTTTCACATGTTGTATTTTACAATAATGCAACTAATGAACTTTTTACTAACAGAAAATAGTACCGTACCACTCCTCTAACTGTACTACTATTGATCTGAAAAGAAATAATGACACAATCTGTATCAGCACTATAAAAAAGCAAAACTAGCGAAATTCAGGTAAATTTGTAGGAATATTCGGGAAAAATATGGGAAAATTTAAATATGATTCGGCTCATCTAGGGCACAAATGCGACCAAATGTCGAAAATCCGAGGCCAATTGGTTGCTTATTGGCTGAGAAAAAGGTACGACAAAATATGGAACGAAGACGAAATTTGCGTCCTGATAGCGCTTTTGTTCCACTACGTGAAAAACGCGCTAAAAAAACCTTACTTTTTTGAAACCACGTTTAAATCAAAACGCAAAATACAAACATAGTAATAATAGCCACAGATGTAATAATATCTAATGATGCATTTATTATCAAATAATTCAAAATACATTAAAAATAAAACATTTTCATCTTATGTTAGTTCTCGTAATTATAGTCAGTAGAAGACTTAGTCTGCATACTGTCAGCAAATCTTGAATATTTCCGTATATAATTACTAAATGCTAATCTTCAGGCGGTCACTCGAAATTGTCTCGGCGGTCCACCGATCGATCGCAATCGACTTAATGGCCCCCGGCTCTAGATTTATTCTTATGTTCGTTATAATATTTTGGATGGCTTTATTCCATTCTATTGATTTTCTTCTTCCTAATGATAATAATTTTATTCATTAGCTGATATTTTTTATGCAAATTCGATAAAAACTGTAATAAACTATACTACTTGTTTTTAATGCATATGTATCTTTTAGGTACGTTTAATAAGAAAATCGGCTCGGGTGATTTTGTAACATTCCAGACTTACTCTCAGACCCGGCTAGAGGTGTAGGCAGAAGGGAAGGACGACTCGACATAATACTTTTTAACTGTTTATTTAGCACACTAATTATCACAGACACAATCAAATAAGATGAGATGTTCCTATAAAGAGCAGAGAGGATTTTGCTACGACAGGCACGAATTCTGAGAAGACTTCTATTAAATTGATCCACCTTTTATGGATCAATCCACTACTCTAATATTTGATTTACAATTTAGCTATGGCGACCAATCGTCAATTAAATATCTTCAACTATTTAATGCCCGAAACGCGCAATCAATGTAATTAATACCTGATCGGTAGATGTCTTTCCTTAGCGTCAGCTTCTCAATATTTCAATCTTCAGGCAACTCCGTCTATTCTCCTCTATCTAACTCACTGGCAAGAAAACCTATACTATATACAACTGACCTAATCTGCATATTACGATTTCTTCTTCCAAAAGGGTTGTTGTGAATGATAGCCCAAAGATTTCCCAAGAGGGTTAATGGAAGGACACTATAGATCCGTCACAACTTATAGGTAGCGTGCCAGCTTCGTAAATCCAAGGATGCGGGTTCGACTCCGGCTGGAATCAATAGATTTTCTATATGCAAAAATCGTAGGCACGTATGTCATATGATTATGTAGCGTGTTAGAGATTCCTTGAGTATCAATTTGGCTCTGGTTCTCTCGGCAAAAATTAAATAACGAGAGCTTTCAGCATCCGGTGAGAGCTTAAATGAAATTATTGCAAGCTTCCAAATTTGGTAGAGAGATCCGCCACTAGATGGTGCCACTACTGAAATGGATCTCACACTTGGGGACTTGCCGTGTCTGCAAAGGCTTAGATGCTAATATGTAGCCCATTGGAAGAAAAAGGTATATTAAGGGAGTAAATGAATTTTATTTTCTCTTCGTGGCATATAACTCCTCATATGATGCCCAACGTTGATTTCATTCTGTGTAATACATAAGACTGTGTGTTAAGAAAAGCCTTAAGCTCGTGAATTCTGAAATATTTTATAGCTATAAATTGTCCTTCATTCCATTTCTTGTAGTTCTCTAGAATCGAACAAATTTATTACATTTCTCAATTTAATACACATTAGTAATAAAATTTTCCTTTAATTTAAGAAAATATTTTTTTAGTCTTTCTCGAGATTTTTTGCTATTAGAGGCTGGGACACATTGTTCTTGATCAAACAAATAGTTAAACCTCATAAAACTCAGAAATAAAATCCTCTCAAAATAAACGGGAACAAACATTTTCCGAACCAAACTCTTTGTACTCAATTTTATTGCGTAGGATAATAAATCTAAGAAAGAAAGAATTACTTTTATGTTCGTAACTTTATGATAAATACAGTTTGTACAAATAAAGTTTCAAAAGTTATGTAAACATAAAGCGTGTTTATTAAGAAAAAGATTCAGAGCATAAAGTAAACTATATGTGCTATAGCAGTGGTCTTGAAACTTCTTTGAATCTCGGAACTCTTAGAACAATAAGGTGCTCTCGGGAAACCGCATTTCACATACACACAAAGATACACAAGTAAAAGAATATATATGTTACCGTTAAAGTATGAAATCTGCTATTCCATAGAATAAGTAGAAAAGTCAGTTAAAGTATATAAAATTATTCAATTTTACGATTTAACTAGGTATTCTATATAATAACAATTACTTGATCGTTAAAGTATGAAATACGGCACTCGAAAGTTCTTTGAACCGGTTCTAGCTGCTTTAGGAAGGATTTTTCCGATTAGGAACTAGATGGCTGAATAAAACAATTGCACTCTAAATATCAGTTCAGTATATGTCAGCGAGAATTAATTTTCAATGAAAGAAGTTCCAAATATTGTCACAACGCCTCAATTTGTCGCAATAGCTCAAAGTTCTAGTACTGAAAAAGGATTTAAAAAGTGCTCGCGAGTGAAAAAATGTGTAATGGTAAAAATTATAGTTTTAAAAAAAACTAAGAGAAACACGCTTTTATACTGATATGAACTAAAAAGTAAAAAAAATAATTCTTAATTTAAGAATAAAATGATTAACAAGAAAATTAATGTCATTGTGATAAAAGCGTGGGGTGCTCGATATCAATTGTTATATAATTTCTTACTTCTATTCCGAAATGCTGAGTTAGTGTAAAAATGTAGAACAAAGCACCTCACGCTTTTACCACAATTACATTAATTTTCTTGTTAATCATTTTATTCTTAAAAAAAGAATTATTTTTTTACTTTTTAGTTCGTTTCAGTATAAAAGCGTGTTTTTTAGTTATTTTAAAACTATGATTTATTTTTCATTTTTTAGTTCGATCTACTACAAAAGCGTGTCTTTTTAGATTTTTAAACTATCATTTATTCATCGTTGAATAGTTCCTTGAATTTGATATTGGGAGCCGGAATTACTTGGCTGCTGTAATTAGTCTTGCTCTTCAATGGATATTCATTAACGAGTCTGAAGGGCATTTTCCTCAAAGATTCCATCTCTTTTCACACAAGTCAAACTAATAAAAGTGTGTTAAGAAGAAAAAATTCGAATTGATAAAAAAATTTTAATGTCACATGTTTTTATAACGGACTAAAAAGTATAAAACTCCATTTTTCGTTGTTGTTTTTTTTTTTTTCCTTTTTCTTTTTTCACATTTTCATACATTGTCATCCACTTCTGAGCTATGGTCCAAATTTTAAGTCTCTAGCTCATCGGGAAGTCAGTTCAAAATCAATTACGAAATTCCTCCCGAACAGACATACAAGAAAGAGAGTTAATAAAAACACCGTAACATTAAGTGTCAATCGTATTATCACTTCCAAATGTATTGCTTTATTAAAACAAAAAATATTTAACAATTAGAACATAATTTTTTTTTACATGCACGAGTATTTTTTTTAATTTCTATTTTCAGAAAAATGTTTACATTATGTTAAGAAATTGCGACGCACCCACCCTCCCCTTTCTCACATAAAGAATATTTGTTTTATTTTTGCTAACCTCAAGAGTGTGTATCCAATTTTAGGGTTACACTTTAATCTTTTAGTGGCTAAATCTGGAATTAGTCGCCAAATCTGAAAATGGTATATGCAATAAGTCGCCAAATCTGGAAGTGGTATACGGAATTGTCTCCAAATCTGTTTTTCGTTATTCCTGACGATCCTGATCAGGACAATGGAATAAAATTTGAAATTATGTATGTCACCGGTCCTTGATAAGTGTGCAAAATTTCGAATTAATCTGACATTTTAAAGTGGGTAAAAATCGAGTTCCAAGATTCCGTTACATACAAGTGAAACTTATAAAAGCGTGTTAAAAAGTGGACTTGTTTCAAAACTAATAAGAAGTCCAATCCAAAATGCCATCACTGCAATCTTTGCTTTAATAAATAATAAATAATGGAAAGTAAAATAACGGTGCCTCATAAAGTTTAAATTAATATTCTCCTACATTTTTCTTTAAAAAAGCTTACACAATGTTTTTATGAAGCAACAGTTTTTCTTCCCAGCATGTATTTTTGTTGATAATATTTAAATATAGTCTATTTTTGCTGCATATTCTTTCTTCTCATTTCTGTTTAACTAATGTTAGAAATACGAGCTGTTATAAATTACATTATCTATACTTTCCCTTTTTATTTATCAATTTTTCATCCACAAAAGAGAAAAAAATGCATTTTTTGAGAGATTTTAGCTACTTATGATCAATTAGTTTATAAAATATCTTTGAAATTATTTACTTTACATTTTAACGGTGTATGCTTAGTTATTTCATAGAATTCCTAGTTATTTCATAGAATAACTAAGTAAAGTATGAATTTTTTCATCTTTTATATACTCTAACTGACTTGTCTAGTTATTTCATGAAATACCTAGATTTGAACTAACTGACTTGTCTAGTTATTCTATGAAATAACTGAATTATACACTTTAACGGTAACGTATAATTTTTGGATCCTAAGAGTTACTTCGTATTATTTCTTTAATTTGTATAATACGGATTCGCATAACACGACATTTTTTGGAACGTAGCTCCCATGTTATATGGGGGTTAAATGTGTGTTTTTGCTAAGTACTGCAATGCAGTCAAAACACCAATTAGGCATTCTTAAAACCATGATCGCCAAAAAATGCCATCGTTATTATAAGTGCGTTTGAATTTCCACGGAAATGACTTCCACTACTGGCTGGATATCGCTAAATTTGATGACGTCTTGTGATTTGACGAGAACGGTTGAGGGTGTAATATGTATCCTTCAATCACATTTTGACTTTATAACCTCGCTCTTAGTCTCTAAAATTGTGTATGTTTAATTTAATCATGTTTTTATTTTGTAGGTGACTATTTTGTTCGTATTTAGTTTTATTTTGTTGCATATTTTTCAGTCCGTTGATGTACCTTGGAAAAAAATTTTCACATCAGTACCAATGCTCGGCCTTCTTTTTGGGCACATAGGAAGTTATTTTGGTTTATCTGTTCTGATGACAGAAATTCCGGGTTACCTCAATTCTGTTCTACACTTCAGCGTTGAAGCAGTAAGCATCTTGGGACTTATAAATGTTCAATATTTTATTAAACTTTAAATGATTATTTTTTTTGTTTAGATAATAACTCTATGCGCTTAATTACATATTTATGTCTTGTATTTTGTTATAATTTATAAGCGTTATGAATAAGATGAAACTTATATGAATCTCGCTTCAGCGTATTAAAACTGTGTATCATCATTAATAATAATATAGAAAATTCACTATATTATATGTATAGGTATTTAATCATAGGGGATACACATAAATAAAATTTTAATATTAATAAAAAAACAAATATAAAAATCATGATCAAGTTAAATATCTTACAGAACATTGAAAAACTAAATTAAACTAAAAAAAACCAAGAACAACAAACCAATTTTTACATATATGAAAATAAAAGACCAGAATGAAAAAGTATCATGTTTTCTAACGTTATGATCGACTTAAGAGAGTGAAGAATGATTATGCTTGTTTTATAACATCCCAACTTGAGAAAAACGCTGAGAAAACCATGTTCCCTGGTTTTATCTATTATGGGAGAAAAATCTTTCATAATAACACCAATCGCAGAAAATCTTTTGAAAAATTAATTAAGGATACTTTTATAAAATTGACAGTGACATTAATGAAATTATTTTTATAGAAATTATTTTTAGTTGCTTAATTTATTTCAAATGAGAGGGGTAAATCTATGATATGCCTTAAAAATGAAAAAAAGTGGGGAAATTAAAGAATTAGGGAACTTTTCTCCAAAGAAACAGAAACAAAAATATTAGAATCTCTTCGCTAAATTTCTTCCAGATATGAGAATAACAAATTATTCCAAATAAAATTTGTCAGTTGAATAAATTTAACATTATTTTCATGTTAGACACACTAAGTATTAAAACCAGAATATAATATCGGAACAAGAGTGGCTTCGAATCTTTAACAATGGATCTCTCCTGTCTAATAGCCTTGATCTAGGTGCCAGAGTTTCCTCGGAGTTTTCTCTTGTGGGCCGAAGTACTGCGCTTGATGGTGAGATTGCTGAGATTCGCACAACACTGTCCCAGTTGCAGTACCACTTAGAAAAATTTACAAGAGCAGTTATCCTTAGCAATTCCAAAGGAGTTGCTCTGCTGGCTTTTGTTTTTGGTATCAATCCCATAAAACAGGACATATTGGATTGTCGTCATGATCTTAAAAACCTCGCATCACTTGAGAAACCAGTAGTCCTCTAGTGGGTTCCTGCCCACTGTGACGTTCCTAGTAACGAGAAAGCAGACTTCCTGGCTGAAAAGGGTGTTCTTATCATGCAGAAAATTTCTCGTCCTATTTCCTTCTATTACTTAAGGAATTTTTTAAAAAGATCTACCAAAACCCGTGCTCAAGAAAACCTCTACAACTTTGTTTCTTACAAATCTTGGAGGAATGCCATCCTGAATTGGCGCAATGGCCCAAGGCGTAGCGAGGTCTTTGATTTTCGCCAAGGCACTGGACATGACTGCCTGCGAAATCATATGCATAGACTCCAATTTGTTCGTCCCCCGATGTGCGGCTCTGGACTTCCGCACATATTCTACACTGCCCTACTCTGCACAAGACATTTCTCGCCAAATGTTTCTGGAAGGCTAGAGATATATTAGATTAATGAACTTTGTTTCAACTTTTTTTGTTGTTGTGTTCTGTTTTCTGTTTTCTTTATACTTGCTGTCGGCTGTAACTGTTCAGTACCTGCAATTAGAGATAAAAAAATATTAAAATACGTGCTTATGTTTCAGAGTGGACTAATAACTGGTCTACCAAACATTTTAGAAGCAGTTGGTGGAACGTCGTCCTCATTTATTGCCGATAAATTAATAAGTTCTGGAAAGCTTAAAGTTACCACCGTCCGCAAAATATTTAATTCTATAGGTAAGTAAGAAGAAATTAGGGGATTCTAAAATTTATATCATATTAAAATATCTAGTTTTTCACAGACTATAAAATCAATTAACCTTTCATACGACAAATATTTAGGATTATTCAATGACATTAGTAGCGTTTATATCTAGCCATAATATGCCATTTATACATGTTACAGCTTTGTACGGATCGGGTGTTTGCATGCTTGGAATAACAGCCTCTGGTTGTAACCCTGCTCTTATCATCACGTTGTATTCAATATTATTGTACGTCAATGGATTCAAGTATTCTGGATTTAACGTCACACATGTAGATATGTCTCCTCCTCTAGCTGGTAAGTATATAACATATTTTTTAACTATCGAATACATTTTCAGACAGAAGCTATTGACAAGGATGTGTAAAAGGTCAGATATACCAGAATTTACTAGATAGATGGCCCTGAAGACAATTCATGACATCCCTCATTCGGCATTAAAAATCTATAATGATGGCAGCATGGGTGACGGTGGTATTTCTGGAAGTGGCGTGCATATTAATATACCTGGTGGTACATTGGACATAAATATTAGAAATGATAACTGATGATCTGTTTTTATGTCGGAAATTATTAGAATCTATAAGGGACTGCAATTTATGACAGCTTCTGAACTTGTCTTCAGGGACATTTGGATTCTAACGGACAGTCGCGCTTCTACACAGCACCTTTCTCTTTGAACAAATGTTGGGGATATGAAAAGCCTGAATATTCTGGATCTCGTGGCTCGGCTTTCTTCTAGAAACTTAAGGCATTCGATGGGTCTCCTCCCACATTGAATTAAACCGTAACGAGATACCCCACGGTTTGGCCTAGTCAACACAGCTGACACCCATTTCAGCATACGCCAGTTCAACTTTTACCGAACTCTACTCCATTAAAAGGATAGAATTAAGAGCAATTTGGAGAGTACCTCCTGCTACTGTTTGGTACTTTGGAAAAAGATCTCGTTAGTATCACCAGCTCAATGTAGTCCTTGGAATCAGCAGACAGCTCAATAGCGCTTTTTGAGTGGCCAAATAGAGTCTATTACTTTTGAACAGGGTCGAAAAGTCTTGTACCAATAAAACTCGGGAGTGTTATTGGTCAAGGCTGATCAACTCCCTCTACCCAGTCATATTCTTAATTGCTTGAATTTTACCTTAGACTACATTTTAGGGAATTTTATTTCATTATTTTTTTATTGTTTAGTCAATTTTAGTTAAGCCCTGGCATCATCTGGGATAAAAAACCACAACATACTTTTTAACTTCTTAAACATTGCATTTGGATTTTCCACATTATATAACTCTTCTTTAAAAATGCATACATATTTGAAAAAATGCGAAAACCTTTCAATTTGCTTTCCCTCATAAGAAATATTTTATACAGGAATCTTGTTTGGGTTGACGAACAGTATTGCTTCTCTTAGTGGCGTTGTTGCTCCAAATATGGCTGGAGCGTTTACACAAAGTGGGGTAAGTGTATGATTATCGCAAAAATTACTATGTGTGTGCTTGTTTGTCTTTTGAAGTATGTGAGTTTGTTTTTGAAAGTGCTTGTGTTTGTCGGTGTCCATAACAGTAAGAGTATGTTTCCGCCTACACCTCTTTCTGTATGAGTGTGAATATGTATCTGTTTCTGAGTGTAGTAAGCTATTGCATTAGAAAATGTGTTTAACATTGAAATTCCGATTTCATTTTAGATGTTTATGTTCGTGTCGAAATTTATTTATTTCCAATTCAATAAATTTTCTAAATAGTAATGATTCTGATGCATTTGAATTATTTCTAATTGTGTGAACTCTTTTTACAGAATACAAGAGAAAACTGGAACAAAGTTTTCTACGTTACAGCGGGAGTTTACTTTGTAACTGCTACTGTTTATGACTTATTTGCTTCTGCAGAGCTGCAAAAGTGGAACACAAACAAAATCTCTGAAAAAAATCACAACATTGTTGAGTTAAAAAGCTAGCATTCTGAGTGAAACTTTTTACTATACCTTTCATCTATATCTAACTTCAAAAACGTAAATCTCAAACATATTTTGGTAAAATATGCTGACATTTCAAGTAAATGTAAATGAAAATGAATATCGTACTGTTACTTTGTATAGGTAAACTGTTGATACAGCACTTAAAGTAAATAACGATTGAGGAAATGGCAGGTCTTAAAAACTTATCAAGATAACAAAATTTGGATTAAGATGCATTTTCAATCAAATCCAAAGAGTTAAAAAGAAGTTAAAAGTTTCCGTTCAGAACTATTACATTCTTACTTTGAACCAACAAAATAAGGCTGGGAATGTAGAAATATTTGTTTTATTTACCAATTTTTCATTTTAATTCTCGAACTTCATTTCTTATTTTTTATATTTTCACCATGTTAAACTTATTTAAGAATAATTTTATGTCTGTATTGCTTCTGTAGTTGAATTAGTTTAGCAAATTAAGTTTGCGTAAAAAGAAACTGCAAAGCTAGTCGAAACTCCTTTTTAAAGCAAGATTTATTTCTCATTATTACACTGCATCTTATCTTTGTTGTAAGCATAATAAAAACTTTTATAAAATACCGAGAAACTTTTGTGATTTTTTTCATCTCAAGCATAATTTTTTTAAAAAGAATCATTAACTCCCTGACAAAAATATCCGATTAAATCAAATGTTCTTTGCAACATCTTTCTTAAATATTGTTCTAAGTTAGTGTAATAATAAAGGGATGACTAATGTTTTGTAGAACATTTTCCTAGATTGTTCGGTCTAAGTGCAATGAAAACAATCACTTTTAATAAAGGAATTTTTTTAGTGTAGTTCCGAATAGTTATTTTTCTTGCAGGTATAATCATGTGAACTCTTGAATTGTAATATAGAATTTTAAATTATATCTGTAGTTATTTTAATCTTATAATTTACATCTTTATAAAAATTTATCATGTTTTTAAAACTCTTAAGCAATTGTTAAATATTTGATGTTTTTGAAAAGTTTCCAAAACACATTCGTTTGCAGTATTTTCTAGAAAAAAAGTACTTTGGGGCGTAAATTGTTTCAGTAATGTTTAGAGAAATCTCAATCACAAAAATTGGGATTCTAATCCTCCACCCCCATAAAAATGAAAGAAAAGAGTCTAAAAAAATATCTGCTTTCCAATAAAGCTGAATCCTTTTCCCCCTAAAATGTTTTTTTATCTATTTTATAAAGGCATTGAATATTTGCTTTTTGTTTTATATACAAGGGGTGATGAAATGAAAAGGTACGAAACGACATAAAAATGAAACAGTTAAATATTTGCATATTCCGCCAAGGAGAATGTAGCGAGACATCTCGGGATGCCATTGGAAACTCTGACTGGGATCGGATCATGCGCGGGTACCCGCATGCGCAGGAGAGAGCAAAGACTCATAAAAAGCGGCGTCCAAATGATGCGAGCACAGAATTACTCGAGCACAGAAAAAGCATTAACTCCGATGTGTACTGTGAGACACTCCGACGCCTACGCAGGTCCATCAAGAACAAAAGACCGGGGCTGCTCACGGAGGGTGTGGTTCTGCTCCATGATAACGCGCGTCCACACGTCTCCAGAGTCACACAAATGGAACTGGACAAGTTCCAATGGGAGACGTTGGACCATCCGTCCTACAGTCCGGACATGTCACCCTGCGATTTCCATGTGTTGGGTCCACTGAAGAAACACCTGAAAGGAAAGCGCTTCAACTCGGACGACGTACTCAAGGACCCTGTGAAGGACTGGGTCTCGTCTCAGCCACAGGAATTCTGGGAACAATGAATCCTGCGGCTTGTTCATCAGTGGGATCGTTGTGCTCAGGCCTATGGTGTATATTTTGAATAAAGTCTATATTTGTACCCACCGTGTCGTTTCGTACCTTTTCATTTGATCACCCCTTGTACAAATCATTCATAAAGTTTTAAAATATTAACAATTTCTTAAGTAAGCGTTTCTCAAACTGAGGGGCTTTTACCCCTAGGGGGTCGTGATAACTCTACGAGGGAGCGCGAGCATATCGAAAAGCTGAAACAAAAGATTATTTAAAAAAATATTAATTTACTGAAAGGAAGCAAACAAAATACAATCTGACATAATAAAAAATAAAATACACATTTACACTGATATCATACACTTATAAATGTATCAGTGCTCTACAATGTATTTTATAATCAATTTAACAGTACTACATTAAGAACACGTCATGACCCATGGGCTTGTATTAACACTTATCTTGATAATATATACGTTTTATAATTAATCCCTTAACTGCCTATTAAAAGTTACGCGATGCACTCCCCCAAGTAGACGTTGAATGTGATATTTTGAGGGGGGGGGTGAGGAAGCAAGTCCTCTGAAATAAGTAATTCCTTCGCAAACACCGTAAACGTCCTTTTATTGCATTCCAAAGCCTTCGTAGTAATTTTAGGAATAACATTTCACAGAAGAGATCGTACTTTGGAAAGACATATATATAAGTCCAGGGCAATTAATGTTTTGGCTGAGCGACACGTTTATATACGCCGGTGTCACTTAAGAGATTGAAACCGTATTGTAGCTTTAGTGGCAAAGAACAGTATTTTTGAATTCAATACATTGTTATTGTAAGGAGGAGGTGCGATGAAAATTATGATTGAATATTGGGCCGCGAATATTGAAAGTTTGAGAAGCACTATCTTAAGTTAATAGTTTCATTCTCGAAGCACATTTTTGAAGTGCTTCCTCTTTCCTGAAATTACTAAATGAACATTTTATCTTAACAATCTTATCATCACAAAGGATAAGTTATACTTCTAGTTTTTATGAAACTTCCTTCCCTTAACATATAAATATTTTTTAATTTATCTGTACTTTTCTTAAAGTTGTTTTATTCTTTACTTCTAAGAGATCAGGATGACTACTTAACACCATACCATATTACCATATACAGTGGTACCTCGACATACGAGTTTAATTCGTTCCGCAACCTTGCTCGTATCTTGAATTACTCGTATCTCGAAGCAAATTTCCCCATACAAAACAATTGAACTACCATTAATCCGTTCCAACCCCCAAAATGTCACCCCAGTTATTTTTGTTACGTGGTTTTGAATAATAAAAACGTATTTATAATTGACAAATATTTATTGTACAAAAACAAAAAAAGAGAATGTAAAGAAATAAATTAGATATCCTCACTGGTCTTTGCCTTTTTCGCTACATTTTTCTCGCTTTCACCTGTAGGCCGTTTAGAAAAAAACATGTCCAAGGAGGTTTGTTTCTTCCTCCCTCTCAGAATGTTCCGGAAATGAGTTAGGCAAGTGTCATTAAAAAGATCAGATGCACGACCTGTTGCAACTTTTTCTGGGTGTTTCTTTGCCACGAACTGTGAAACTCTCTCTCACGTTCCTAAGATCTCCTTTATCTCACTTGTAGAAATAACCTCCTCCTCTGACTCCTCGAAACCAACAACTCGAACACCTTACTCATGTTTTTCTATAATTTCTCGTTTTAATTCAATACTCATCATCTTTTTCTTAGCACTTGACTTTTCACAAACTTTCTTCCGATCCATGGTTATAAAAATAAATGAACTACAACTGTAAATGTCAATGTAAACGCAACACAAAACGCGAACACAACTACGCAACTTATCACAGAGGAAGCACGCTGCTAACTGATTCACTGACCGTGATGGGCGCGACCGCTTGGCGCGCGCTCGCGTGCTACTACCGGCCGACCTGCTAAACAGAACTCGTATCTCGAATTTCGCTCGTAACTCAAAGCAAAAAATCACTCGCTCGCTGGCTCGTATGTTGGGGCACTCGTATCTCGGGGTACCACTGTAATCGTTTCGTGAAACCTTCTCAGACTATGTTATGCACCCCACCTCCCTTGATTTACTCGGGCATATCATATTGATTAGACTGTTTCAGTTAAATCAGTGCTTCTCAAACTTTCAATATTTGCGACCCAATATTCAATCATAATTTTCATCGCTCCCCCCTCCTCAATACAATAACAATGTATTGAATTCAATAATACTGTACTTTGACACTAAACTTAAAATACGACTTTAGCCTCTTAAGTTCCACCGGCTTATATAAGCGTCTCAATCAGCTAGTGCGTAAATTGCCCAGGACGTATAAATACATCTTTCCCAAGTACGATCTTTTCTGTGCACTGCTACCATAAAATTATTGCCAAAGCTTTGGAAGTGAATAAAATGACAGTGACATTGCTAAGGATTGACTTACTTCAAAGAATTTGCTTATTTATTCATTTTCTTCCCCCTCCCCCGATACACCATTTACGCGTGCTTATGTTGAAAACGGTGGCATTTTATAGGGAACCGCGTAACTTTTAATTCGGCAGCGAAGGGATTAATTATAAACCTTACAAATTATCAAGATACATGTTAAATTTTGCATATAAATTTACATATGATAGCCCATTGAGTCACTAGTGTTTATTAAACGTGTACTTAACTTATAATTGTTAAATCATTTAACAAATACATTGCTCATTACTGATATATTAATAAGTGTATTTTTCAGTGTAAATGTTTAGTTTATTTTTTATTACGTCAGAATGTATTTTGTTTGTTTACTTTCAGTAAATTAATAATTCTTTTAAATAACCATTTATTGTCGACTTTTCAATACACTCGAAGCCCCTTCGTAGGTTTATCACGCCCCCGTAGGGGGCACGTCCCACAGTTTGAGAAACACTGAGTTAAATGGGCAAAAATATGAAGATCTAACTTTTCATAATCATAAATTGGAATTTTATATTTTTTACGTATCTTTTTACCAGTATTTCCTATTTTGTATTTCAATTGACTTTATAAATAAAATCCATAATATTTAGATTGATATTTACAGGAGAAGATGAGTTTTATATTCTATGAATATATCGGAGGTTTGAACTTGGACCTTCGATTCGTAAGCGTAATTAATAAAGTATCACTTGTTCTGCTTTTAGATTCCGCCACAGTATACAGTGAGTCGTGATAGGCGAACGAACGAGATATGTTGTTATGGCAAGCGTGGGAGTTGCTACTATTGCGTCAGTGAGTCTGACGATTGCTGTGCGAGGGTTCGACGACTTTGCTGCGCCGGTGGATCCGCGACTTTGCTGCGCTAAGTGATTTTGACGACTTTGCTTGCAGATAGATGGCCATGACACATAAGAAGATTTTGCGTTTTTTTTCAGCCGAGTCACCAATATCGAGGTTTGAACTCTACCTTCCGATTCGTAACACTAACTACTACTAACAAATGATCACTCTGTCGGTGTTACTGGCTTATTTAGATTCCGCCACAAATACTATAAAATAAAATCTACAATTTCTCACAAAAGATAAGGTGTAGGTAAATATAAAAAATGAATCGCGGTAGAAAAGTTGTCGATATATTATAATTGTTAGTATTATTATGTTTAAAAAGACAAACAAAATAGCAAATGCTGCAAATAAATTAATTTTATTCATTTAAGATCGGTTTTACTTCGTTAAAATCCCTGACTTTTAAGCTGTGGGCCCCTTACACAATAACACGAATGACCTTGAAGAAGTAGGTAAACCTTTCCAAGAAATAATTTTTGACTTACAGCTACATATAAGTACCTAAGTGCTTTCAGTTCAATAGCATTTCAGAAAAACAATATCGAAAGCACTTAAACACTTATATTTGCTGAGATTACATCCAATGATTCATTTGTACACAGAAATGACAACTGAAATTGAGTGTAGCTTTTTATTACAACTCAAACTTGTAATTGCTCTTTCTTGCCATCTACAGAAAAAAAATATACAAAATCATAAAAGTTTTAAACAAAATTGCTGATTTTGATTTTAAATTGCAAGACCACCAAATTTAATTGATAAAGTCATTCAGTAGTGACTCCGTATCGTTAAATATTCGAATATGATTCAAAATTAAAACTTTAAATAAACAGCACAGAACGTAATTCGTCTCCTTTGATATTCATCATTTAGATTTGCCATATTTAAAAGATAATTTTGAATTTGCATTCATAAACAACAGTAGGATAAGAAAAATATGATTTAAGGAAATATTTTAAGAAAATTTGAAAATTAATGACTTAGATTAATTTCTTTTTTTACAGTTCATTCAATTCATTTGAATTAATGTTAGTGTGTTGATTTAGACACATAAATTATTTATCACATAAAAAGGAAACATACAAAAACAATTACACATAATGTGATAAATAATTAAAAGAATACATAACAGAAAACATAAAAACGCTCCTAAATGATATGAGTTGTGAAAAAATTTGTTTTTGAATTGAAGTTTTTTATTCCATGGAACATGAATATGTTTTATGATTCAGTGAATTTTTTTTTTTGTGTGATGAAACAAATACCGTAAAATCCGCGTACATTTAATACAAAAAATAAAATCGAAATTTACGAGTGCACGTTACACACCCGATATAAAAATAATAGCTTTAAAAATAAAAAAAATAGATGAGCATGAGGAAAATTAATCTGCTATATATATAAAAATACTGTTTATTTGAAAGAAATGACATACCCTATAAAATCCAGGAGTTATATTTCTAGCAGCATACTATTTTTATAAAGCCTGGGATAATACCTCGAATAAATGATTTCAAAACATATGAGAACTACATACTAACATTTCAGGTTTCTTTGCACAAAAGACGGTAACCGTTATACGGCGAATATAGATTAAAATTAAAAAATGCAGTATAAGTGAGCCTTATACGGCGGTGCTGGTTATACGCTGGATTTTAAGGTAATTAATTCTACAAAAATTCTGTGGCAAACAATTTTCTTATTTTATATTATTAAGAAAATTACAACCGTTAAAGAAGGCTTGAAGAATGAAAAATTCTGTTGTAATTAATTTAAATTACATCTTTCAAAATTATGTTATAATTGCATTGAAAAATACCGATGTATTATAACATATAAGTGTTTTAATAATTTTTTTGGAACTTTGTTGAAAAGAAAAGAAAATATTAAGACAATTTTCTCAGTCGATGAAGCTATTTTCCGGGACTCATACTACTAATACTTTTATAGTAGTTTATACCTAAAATTTAAATTTCGATGCGTTTTTTTTAATTCAAACTTGTAACTCATTCAAATTTGTAATCAAATTGGCTTTGATATTCTGATTGCGTTAGTAAATAGATTCTACATTGATATTTAAAATAATTCATCAATGCATTAATTTTTATAATACGGATCACAGCGTTAAATAAAAACATAATTAGTAATTATTCCATTTTCAGTTTAAAATTTAAACTGAAATTACAATTATAGCGTACGCGATCTACTCTCGGTGTGGGAGGAAGTGAAGGATGACTCGCCATAATACTTTTCAGCTATGTATTCAACACATAAATTATCAACAGACACAATTCTAATATTCAAACAAGAAGAGATGTTCCCAATAAGAGCAATAGGGAAATAAACCACAAGAGACGCGAATTATGAGAAGATTTCTATTATATTGATCCTCCTTTATGGGATCAATCCACTACTCTAATATTGAGCTACAATTTAGCTATGGTGACCAATCATCAATTTAATATCGTCAACTATTTAATGCCTGATACGCGCTATCAATATATACTAATACCTGATTGGTAGCTATCTCTCCTCGTCGTCAGATTCTCTATATTTCAATCTCCATGTAACTCCGTCTATCCCTCTAACTAGCGAGAAAACCTATACTATATATAGCCGACCTAATCTGCATATCACGGTTTCTTCTTCCAAAAGGGTTGGTTGTGATTGATAGCCCAAAGATTTCCCAAGAGGATTATTTGAAGATCCGTAACACAATTAATGTGTTTTTGCCATATAAGGGAATTTAGATCTCGTGTAGTTTTGAAGTATGACGTTCGTAAACAATCATTCAATCAACCACTCAAGAATATAAAATCTGTTTACATTTGTAAAAATTTGTCCACATAAACAATACTTATCTATTCCCACGAACATCTGAGATATTTTTGTCTCTACACTTTTGAATTTTAGTGCAGAAGTGTGAGAGTGGATTTAGCCTATGACTCGCCAAAAACCTCTCAAAACAATATTAGCTATTCATTGGCTATAGTTGAATGTATATTCCTGTTATTGGTCCCTGAACTAATCAACTGGGAACGTATTAACATCTACAATTATAAAATATGCGATACAGGAAGCTTATTTCTCTGTAATTCAAAAATCTGTAAGATCAAAACTTAATCCTGCAGATGTTAAATGAAAAATTAAATAAATTTTGAATATGAATTAATCGTGTATTTCAAAGTAAATCTTTGATTTATAGTATGTGTTCTGTGTTTTGTTTCTTAGGTAAAGCAACATAACTCGATGGTTCAGTTACATAAAAATTCTCAAAGTTGTACATTAGAAATTCACTTATTTGAGTGAGTGAGTGAGTGATTTTGGGGTTTATTGGCGCAAGATCCGATTTCGGCTATACTGCGCCAAACATTTGTTTTAATATCTGTGGTCTAGACGGGAAGAGAGAAAGAAAGAATGAATTGAATGACAAGAAAGAGGGTCGAAAACAGAGAAGGATCACTAGGGTACCCCGGGTTCGTGAAGCCCGTGTTTACCAGACAGTAAACCCCGTGGGAAAAGGAAAAGATCACTAGGGCACCTCGGGATTGTGACACCCGTACTCACCTAAAGAAGGTGAGCCCCTGAGGGGTCACTTATTTGAAAACATACTCGTTTAACTGATGTTTCAGAATGTATGGAGGGCTTTTTCTTCTGTTTTTATTTATATGTTATCAAACACTCAAAATATTGCAACGCTTTTTCAAAAAAAAAACTTGTTTAAAGTATGTCATTTTTTGTACATTTATCGTTTATTTAGACGTTATTTTTTCCATTCTAGTTTTCATACTTATGAATCCTGATAAGCTTTGTCAAAACGGTACTGAAAATAACAAAATTCAATCTTGGACTTTTATTTATATTTTAATTTGGTAAACTAGACCAGTAACTTAATTTTTTTTATATATTTAATTCTGTTTCATTATTTCTCTTTGTACTGAGAAAGCATCTCATGAAGTTATATTTGTTTGTCTTAACGTAACACTGGGACAGCTCAATGGAATCCTAGAGAAAAACCTAGCAAACAGAAGCTTCAGCGACGTGATGAAAATGACATCTATAAGGGTCACCCAAATGAAAATTCGCAATTTGAAGAGAAAGATGACTGCGCATGCCCTTATAGAGGGCGCAGAGTGCTGGAAATGCATTTGAGATTGATAGATTCCACCAGATGCGTGGATGATAGCGTGGAAGCCCGTTAAAAGGATTCATTCGCATCCTGGATATCTCCAAATGGTATGACTGCATATGCTGCCACATACTATGCCCATAGCATGAACTAAGAAGTAATATCAAGAACCGTCGAAGTGGCATGCCGACAGGCAGGGCTATCATCATGCATGGTAATGCTCAGTCCTCATGTGACTGTGGCGTGCCAAACAGTTTACGGTAATTCCTCTGGAAGGTTCTCGAAGATCTCCCTTACAGCCCGAAACTCTCACCGTGTTAATACCATATCTTCCGTCCAATCCACAAAGCTCTTAAGAAACGGCGATTTTTTTACGATATTGAGGTCCACCTGCTGTTGAAAATTGGTACCAAACCCAACACCGGAGTTTCTTCTTCACCCAGGGTATCCATCATATCGTGAATCACTGGTACACCTTTTCCTACCTACTAGGTGACTTTGTATGGTCTATCTATTACGTCTGTATTACTCCTTTTCTTTGTATACTAATTTATATTTATAGCATTAAACCATTTATCAAATCAACTGTAGTGCCACTTTCATTTGACCCTTATATATGCATAATCGTGTTACATTACGGACACAGACATTATAAAATCATGCAAAGTGATTATTTAATTTCTGACATGTTTTTAATGTGAGTGGTTAGTTACATTTGACTTCATGAAAGTGCCGATAAAATAGGAGTCAAGAAACTATACAAGTAAAATTCTAACATACACATACTAAAATTTTATTACATACTTTACGAATAGTTAAAAAGAAATTGCAGAAACTCTAAGCAGATCAAGCAAAGAGCAGAAACAGAATGTCAACACGATTAAAATAAACCTCTGACGCATACAATCCATTGTTTTTTTGCGTAGCTTCAGGAATCACGGGAAACTATAAACTAAACAAAATGATAACATATCATATGAATGACTTTATACAAACTCTTTTCTTTGGTGGCATTCTTAAGAGGAAAGGCCAAATAGACTTGGAGTAGGCTTTCCTGCTCCAAAGGGATTTGAAACAACAACAAACTTTTCTCCGTCAAATTTTTCATGAAATATTTTTTTTTTCAAAACAAGAATGTCACCCTTGGTCTATTTGCTATAAAGATCCTTCATGGAAAAACATTTATATAAATTCTGACTTGCATTATCTCGATATAGTAAAAATCATGCAAAGGAAAACGCTACAGCAGGAAGGATACTGAATAGAATGAATTATTCTCTTCCACATTTTTTGAAGTATGTACATATTTTATATACCATATAAATTTTTCTCTGAAAAATCACGTTAATAATCAATGTGTGTGAGTAAATTACTTTATTACAGTAAGTACATATGGATAATACGTAATTTTTTTAAAGAAATTTAAGTCATGCTACACTTTTTCAGCTATTCGTCCAGAATCGTGGTTAGTGTCGATGACCGTGGTCCCGTAGAATCTGGGTTCGAATACCGGGGAAGACATGGATGTTTCCAAATGCAGGGACGTCTTAAGGCCTAGGCCAACTGGGTCCGGCCCAGGACCTCGTTTCGTTCTCGACTCCGTTTTAATACGGATAATTTTAATGAAGTCAAATATTATTCTCACACATATTCTCTGAAAAACAGGGAATTTCAAACTGCACGTCTATTGGCAAAAGTGATAAGACTATTATTATGTGATGACCGTTGTCCATGTCTAGGCCTAGGGGCCTGTTACCAAAAACATTCATCCAACTCATTTAGTCGAAATGCGATCATCGGTTGAGCCGGTTTGTGCCGAGGTTTTTGAGCACCGTGAAGTGCGTCGTGCACATTTATTTGTTTCAAATTACCGTTTGAACGAGTATTTGACAATGCATGCTATATAATGTCTACTTTTAAAGATCTCAGACAGGGCCTACTTTTGCATAGGGGCCCAGGCCTCAAACAGTCTTAAGATGTCCCTGTACAGATGTATAGGGCCCTTGCGGCATGGGGGTTCTCTAAATAGCCGTTCAGCCACAAGTCCTCTCGTGAAGTGAAGTGAGAGACCCCTGACCACACATCCAGGGGATGAAAAAGAGCTAAATTGGGCTGTCATTTGTATGGTGCTCAAAGCTACAGCTAACTACAGGCATGCATTTAGCCGATTGTCGCGAGGAATTTGATGGGCTCTGATTTGAAACAGTTAGACAGGTAGCATAAACAGTTAAAAACTCTTTCTCCTTAAATAGTGGCCGCGGTAGCCAAGTGGTCAAGGTATCGGACTCGTGGTTGGCGTGTCATGAGTTCGAGCCCAGTACCGCAAAAGACCCGCTATGCAGGGGAACGATGCACGTAAAATCTGTCTAGGCTCAAACGTCTTCCCGTTGGTGTGGTAATTAGGAGAGGGGGTGTGCCAGCTCAGGTGTCGTCCTCATCACTTGACCATGGTTAAAAATTACAAGGTCCATCGCTTAAAGCCCTCGTGTAGCTGAACAGTGCGACGTTAATATTCCTCTCTCACTCTTTTCTCCTTAAATAATCATGTGTGTTTGGAATTAAGATCAGATGATAAAACTCATTTTTAGAAGTTGCACCAACTCATTTGTTATATTTTTATGATAAATAAACATTTTTCTTTGTTTCTAAATTTTTATAATCCATAGCTAAATTTGGTGCAAAAAATTATGACCATTATTACTTTTTCATATATATAATATCATTACTTCACCACTAAGATATTGTTTCGGAATTATTTATTTTTACGCACTGTTTCAATAAGAATAAAAACCTCAATAATCAAGATAGCATTAAAAAGAGAAATAAAATTTCATAGCCTGATTTTGATAAACTTATAAAGATAATTCTTTGAGTTATCTTTTGTTTTACAAGTATATTACAGTCAGGTAATTTTATCTTTCTTTACACAAGCATTACATCCATTATTTAACTGTTTAACTTTGGCAGCGATCTTCTGTTACTATAGCCATTATGTTCATGACTTCTACACTCCCACTCCTTTGTTTCTTATACACATTGCCTTTAAAACAAACAAATACACATACACAAAAGTTTATTTAAGGTATCCGACTGGTTGCGACAACTTTTTTTTAAAAAAATTGAGATGAGATTTTTTTGTTGTTTTTAGATTTTTTTAGTACATTTTAAGAAATATATGCTAAAATTCAGAAGAGAAAAATAATTTATTGCTAAAATAGAAAAAAATGGGTAAAATTTAACAAAAAGTAACATAAACGCGATCCATTCTGTACCAAATGTTTATGAACAAATTTTCAATTTTTTAATTCTGATGTGTTGCTATGTTATTCATTGTCGAAATAACCTTCAGGATAAGAGATATTTTAATTTTTACAAACACTAGAGCACTTTATCTCAGTTACTATATGAAATTGCTTAATAAAACAGTGATTGGTAAATCTGAAGATTAAACACTTCTATTATTATACAGAGAGAACTTACACAAAAAAGCAGTTAGTGTAGCTGACCATTATACCGGAGGGGCGACGACTTTTTCATTGAGAGATTAATTTTTTCCCATCCAAGATTTCGGTCTAGAGTTTTAGTTTTCTAATTTAAAGCATTATTTTTGGCATTTGTGACATAGAACTACGGATGGAAAGAAATTGCAAATTATAAGCTTGTAAACAAAACTATAATTATGGCTTTTAAAATTAAGACAATTAAAATGAATGTATGAAATAGTATTTCTTTTATGTAATTATCTTTAGTTAACTGATTGAAAGATGAAAAATACTACTTTTCTTAAAAGCTTACTCGAACAACGGTGATGAAAATCCCCCCCCCCCCATAAGTGTTTTTGTAATCCTTTGTAAGATAAGTCGAGGCCCAAAACTTGACTTTGTTGGGGGCCCTAATATTTTCCGTTACGCCACTGCAAAAGGGGTAATTGTTAAAATTTACAGAAGTTCATGTTTTTTATAAAAAAAAATATTAATACAGAATGTATCGTTTAACTAAAATAGTTGGAGCACAATAAGTATCTATAACCATGACAAAAGACTTTTGGTTAATCCTATAATTTTTTATTAACAAGAAAATTCATCAAAAATTGGTAACTTGTTTTGGCATTACTTTAACAAGAAGATCATTTTTGTTAATTGTAGTGCAAATTTACAACGGAATTGTAATTTATTACTGAATTCTATATAAAACCCCCAAAACATCTTTATTAAATGTAATGTAATAATGCCTCTAACTATAACACGTGAAGCTCATTTATGCTGAGATATTTATGGACTATAAATTTTGGTTGTTTACTTCATGATAAATTCCTTTTGTAGATATTCCCGCAGCTGAAAAGCAACACAAGTTTATCACTCTTGTTCTATTACTCCATAATTTTAGCAACTACGTTTTTTTCGCATTTACCTTCCAAGGTTTATACTGAAGAAATGCAATAAAATTTTTATGCATTGTAGTGTTGACATAACGATCAAAAAAAAATTATCCTTTTTTAAAAATATTTCTTTGTGGTACGATTTTGTTCCTTCACCTACGTAAATTATTTAAGTTATGATATAAATGTGTTCGTTGCTTTAAAAAGTTAAGAAACTCTGTGTATTAAGTTAATTTTTTTAAAAAAAAGCATGCGTTTTCAAATTTAGTATTATTGCTTTGTTGACATGATTTGAAATTCTAGATCAATAGTTCTGTTCAAATATTTTACACTACATTGTAACTTCTGTTGTGAAAATTTTTCATTGGAATACAAGAAATAGACTACAATACGTTTCGGATTTTCAAAACATAATGCAATCTGTTACAGTAGTCCCCGCTCCAGACTCGTCTCTAAAAAAAAGTAAGGTGTGTTTTCTTCCATTTTATAGGTTAGTGTATACTACTACTAATAATAATAGTACATGAATTAATTATCCTGCACATGGATTATTTAGTTTCTACTTGTATAGTGATAATTATAAGAGCACTGCTATTTTGTAACATGTGTATGTGAAAACTTTCTTAAAGAATTTCCTCTCATTTGTTCCGTTGGCTAATTGTTTCTGAAAATTTTTACATTAATCATTTGTTTTTCAAGATATTTTACAAAAAATTAAACATTTCTTATTTCTAAAGCATTTAATTTGTAAATGCGGGCTATTGATATATATATATATATATGCATGTGTGTGTATTATTAATGTGCATCCATGCTTGTGTGTTTGTGATAAACCTTTAAATAAATTTTTTTTTATGCAGCAATATGAAGTTGAAATACCTACAAAAGTATAACTTTAGTGTGATTGAAATCTGTATAAATAAATAAAATTTCTATAAATATTCCCATTTTTTTCAATTCCTACTATTAGTTCACTCTCTCTCTCTCCTATATATATATATATATATATATTTATTTATTTATATATCTTGTTCACATTTTCAATCGTTAATAAAATACTTTTGATTCATCCTTTCAAGTTCAAATACATTTTCTTAAACTTGCAGTGGATGACACATTTGATGTTAATACAGTTTTTTTTAACTATTAATTCATCAATTAAATTAAAAAATAAATAAATAGGAACAAACAAAAACAATGACCCAACAGCATATATAAAAAGGAAAATCATTCGTTGTACTCCTGTAGCACAGTAGATAGCGCGTTGTAGTTCAAACCCAAAAGGTCATGGTTCGAATCCCACCTGAGATGCCTAATTTCTGAGAATGTAGTTTCTATTTTTACTATATACTATTTTATTAGAATAAATAAGTTTAATGAATAGTAAAAAACAAACAAAAAATAGTCCAACACCATGAATAGAAAGGAAAATGGAAAACTGATTTCTATTTTGTCACTTATTATTGTGATTCTGTCATATGTATATACATATTTATGTATTAATTGAAATTATTTAATAAAAAGTAACCAAAATAAAAAAATTTTAGTCGACCTAAGTATAGAAATTGGCTTATTTTTTTATATTACTTCTTTAAAATAAAGAATTAAAATCTTATTAAAAAGATATAATGCACAAAATTAGACAGAACCAAACCCGTGTGAAATGCTGTGAGAAAAGCTATGCTTACAATTATTTGAACACTAGAATTAGTTTTTTTATCCCTGAAAATTTATTTGCATATTTAAAGAAAAAAATATATATATCTATTATTAATATATCCCATTAAAACCGTGGAAACAGTTACTTTACATTTAATTAGTAAATTCATTTTTTATTGCCTGTGTAATTATTTTCGATTTTGTGTGTGTGATTGATGTTATTTTTTTTATGTTAAATTTATAACCCGTGCACCACGCAATGTATAACACGGGGATACAACACAGACAGAGAAAGATTACACACAAACATCATCCTTCCGGATTCGAACACAGCCCTACGACACCGCAGCAGCTCACTGACCACTATACGGATGCGCGATTGATGTTATTAAAAATATTTCTCTAAATCTGTATGTTTCGTAGTTTTATTCAAATATTAAATTTGTATACTACGAATGAATATTGATTAGGTTAATTTTTTTTTAGTAAATAGTTTTTTTAAAGGAATTGAAATGTAAACCTAAATAAAGGCATGAATGATAGATTTTACTTTTTTTTAAATGATATTTGGTAAAGTAAAATATTTGTTACGTTCTTTGTTTATTTATTCATTTTGAAAAATAATTTTCTTAAACATTTTTAATCTAAAGAAAATAATTGTGTGAAAGTTTTTAAAAGTAGTTTTTTGTGCTATGTAATAATTTTTCTTTTCCCCCCCCTTGTAATTGATATTTTTTATTGTTTTGCAAATTAAATAACCTTTTAATATATTCATTATTTTCATTTTTTTTTAATATAAATTTTAAATTTTATCAAAAATGCATTCAAAATTATATTTTAGGTAAAAAATTATTTTATTAATTTTTTTTTTATTTATTAAGTTTTATACCAAATTAATTTGACGTAGTGAATAAATTAAAAAGTAGAATTGAGCTTGTTCTGTGCAATTTTACCATGCAAAGAAGGAAAAGTATAAATTCGATGCATGTTATTAAAATTACAATTTTTTAAAGAATGAATTACATATTATCACTTTGAGATTTTTGATATACACCTTGAGATATGTCATGACCTTGAGATATATTAGGTCTGAAAAATAATTTTATTGTAAGTGACACATTAAAAATTTTAATTTGCATGTACTTTATTAGGAAAAGTAAAATATATATAAAAGGAATAACACAAAAAATAATTTTTTATCTGGATGAATTTAAATCATTTATCTATTAGAATTTATAACTGTCTTAATGCTACTCAACACCCGTTTTTCAAAAAAAAAAAAAAATTGGAGACAGTAAGAGTAAGAATAATTTATGTTTTATATTTATATTATATTATCAAGCTGATTCTGTAGGCAAAAAGTCAGTGACCAGCCATTATTTTAAAATTTTAAAAAAATTAGAAATTTTTTATAAAATACTTAATTTTTAAAATTTATAGTCATTTCAAATAGTTTATATTTCTTGATTTATTGTGAACAAAAGTTAGTATGGATTTGAAAATTTTTTAACTTATTGATCTTTAATTATCATTTTTCCTGCTAAACCTGGAAAAAAACACAAAATTTCTTAAATATTAAACCAAGCATTTTTAAAAATTTAGAGATATCACACTTAATAAAAGTCAATTTATTCTTTTTAATATATTGAAAGTAAATTTTAACAAACACCCATGGTTTATTGATCATAACTTTAAAACCAATATAAATTTTCTTAAAATCCAAGTATAGGTCCTGCACAGATGTTTCAGTTACATACTAGTACAAAATATTATTGTAAATAAAGCATTTTCCATGAAATGTGGAAGTTTGAAAATACCTTTCTTCATTTTAGCCGAAAATTGCATATAAATATTTTTCTCTAATATTTAATGTTGACTCTATATTCTAATTCTGACTCTGATACTATAGAGATAAAAATTATCCATTTATGCCTTTTCAAATCACGTTTCAGAATACAAGTCAGCACTAAGTGCATACATATATTAATAAATGAAATTATTATTTAATTTCTTTATTCATACATAAAAATAAAGTGATTTTAAAAAGTTTCAACATAGTAATAAAGTATGAAACATTATTTATATAATCGACTAAATTGTGGTGTCTGTTTCTGGATAATGATCTGTCTTTGAAATTGGCTATAGGTCCGTGTCGTCTCATGATGCATTATTTATTGATTCACATAACTGTTTACTAATACAACTTTTATTGTTTGAAGAATCATAAGTGCTACTCTTCCCATGACTAGTGATTTTTGTGATCTGGATTCTTTGGTATATTCATGTGATGCCTTGGCGTAAGAAATTCAGTGGCGTGGTGGCAATGGTAGCTCTTCAGAAACAGTCTCTAGAACTAATATTTCTACGCAGATGAATGTCATTTTATTCTAATGAAGATGAAGCGTCAGGAAGTCTAAGACATTCAAAGGTAAATACTTCTAAATCTTATTGTATAGCCTCTAGGCTCTAGACGTGTCAATTATTTTTGTCGTCGTGTATTAGAACGTAAATATAAGACTGTTTAAGTAGATGGATATGAAGAAGATAACGCTTCGTATTCTTTAGTTTAATAAATTTCAGAAAAATAGGGGGATGAATTTTCATGAATATATTCAATTATTGAGTCTAATATACTATTTTAAATCGTTAACTTGTATTTTCATTAAAGGAAAGAAGACACTCAAGTTATAAATCCGCTAACAATATTAAAAAGCTGTTAATAATTTCGATTGAAATCGTACAAA